>UCOM01000756.1:0-62445 GCA_900474385.1 Ormyrus pomaceus | reverse complement strand
GGGGGGGGGGGGGGGGGGGGGGGGAGTCCATTAAAAATTTAATGGATCCTCAACCAGCTCTGGCAGCGACTCTCACGACATCCTCCTGTTTTGCATAGCTTTGCCGAAAAAGATTGACATTGTTCCCGTCGTTCAATGCATTACAGCAGCGCCCAAAGGCTTCCTTTATCCTCTCTTTCCCGCCCCCTCGGCTGCTTTCCCCCCCTTCTGTAAGCGATATCGCGTCGATGCGGAGGAGAGAGAGAGAGAGAGAGAGAGGACGGCTGAGCGCGAGACTCGACTCTAGCGACTGAACTTGAAATAGTGCTTAATCATGCGCACTCGCGTCAGTTTTCCTCGTTCCACTCCACTCCTACACGTTCTCTCGTACACACTCGCGCTCTCTCTCTCTCATTCTCTCTCTCTCCCTCCCTCTGCTTTTTTGATCTATGTTGCGTTATCCACTGCTTTTTGAGAGCCGAGCTTTTATTGCACTGTTGTGCTGCTAATGTATACATTAAAGTATTTTGCACCGCGGACGATAAATTCGAAAAGTTATGAAAATTAAATAAAATATTTGAGGACGCTGAAAATTTGTGGAATTTTATACAAATAAGGGGATATAATAATTCTATCATTGTTCAGCATTGAATGCTGGAAATACGTAATAAACGTCTCCTTGCGGAATCATGTCGGATTGTTACAAATAAGTTATTGTCAACCTAAAAATGCTTTGTAATGGCCCTGAACTCGAGATATTTTACTGATACAGGTCTACTTGCCAAGTAAAAGACCATTCTATTATTGTAATTCTTACAGTTTCTTTCTGTACACAGACTGCATTTGGACCCAGCAACCGTTTTCTGCTAATATATTAGCATGCATCGTTAAATAACACATAAAATCGTAAAGTAACGTGAGTCGGCTAATGTAATTAAAAAAAAAAAAAAAAAAAAAAAAAAAAAAACAAGGCACAACGATTTTGGCTGCAATAATTCTCCCTCTTTCGTACAAAATTGCGCCCGCAATTATGATTTTTATCTCTCCCCCGAGCAAAGCGCTACTCAAAGCACAGAGCGCTCTGAATTTCGCAGCGGCAATTCAGCAATTAAATTCAAAAACTCTCTCCGAAAAAAAAAAACGCATGCATAAATCCCCCGGCAAAAGCCACTCGGCGGCTCATCCTCGCGCGACTCTCTCCCGCTCCGAAATGCGCGAGTGCAGAAAGACTGTACACAGAGAGAGAGCGAGCAGGGGGAGGGGGAGAGGGGGTTCGGCGCACCGAGAAAACGGCAACCTGCAGGTGCAGAAAACTTGACCGAGTTTCGCGCGCAGGAAGGATGCAGAGGGAGAGGCGCCGACCCGGATTTCCCAGCCCTACGCGCGCCGCTTCTCCCCCCATGTGCTTCGAGAACCGGCGAACGAACCCCCATAGCAAAAGGAGGGTGGGGGAGAGGGGGGATGGCTGGCTGGCCAAGGGAGTGGGGCGCACTCTTTTTTTTTTTATCTCGGCGCGCTCCATTTTCCGTTTTATCCGCCGGCGCTCCGTGGCCCAATTTCCCGACGCCGCCGAGTCGCGCTCGGGACGCGCGACGGGAGGAGAGAGGCTCGTTGCCGAGCTTTCCGGGACTCGGCGCGATTATGGGGCGGACATTCGCGGATGCAGAGAGAGAGAAAGAGAGGGAGAGAGAGATGAGCGCGCGTTGCTAGGCGGAACTCTTGGGGTTTGTAACGGTGAGCCGCGACGTGCACGGGGCTGTATAGGGATTCGTTTACGATCGGAGCTTCGCGGAAATTCGTTACCGGAAAATTTAACGAGCTTTTCCCGAAATTATGCGTTAATAATTGCGAGGCGGTTATTGGAGAGAATAACCGGCAAAATATGGGAAGGATTAATTAATACGGAGTAAGGAAGGTTCTTAGAATTTTTCAGCCCGTTTGAAAAAGGTAAAAATAGAGGTTTGAGGCGCACGTAAACTCATTTAAACTTTTCTGATTTCAGACTGAAAAATCTAAATAACTGCTTTGAAAAAAATGTGTAATATGTAATACTTTGTAAGATTATGATGCAAAAAACTGAACAAAAAAAGAGAATTAGTCGCTCGAAGTACGAAACATTATAATTTATGTCATTGTCAAACAACTTTTAGTAAAAATATGAGTTTCTGATTTAAAGAAATAAATAAAGTTTCTGCGAACTTTTATTTTACAAAGTAGGACGGCAGCAGAAATTATTTTTTCAACTATTTTTCTATGAAAATGCAGAACTTTAAAATTATTTTGGGGTACGATATGAGAAGGGTATTTATAAAGCTCCGCAGAGTTATTCATTTCTCTGTAACGGAGAATCAGGAATGATAAAATCATCTTTTCACAGTTCAAAATTCTGCGGATGAAATATTACAGGATATGTAAGAGCGAGGAAGTAAGTTTGGTCCCTCGTGAATCGCCGGGATACTTTTCTTTCATATTGAAATAATAAATGAAAAGCTTTTAGTTTGCAGCCAGGAAAAAGGGCTGCGAGGTTTTCTAGAAAATTAAAGGTTTTAAATGTGAATTTCAAAAACAAAAAGAATGTAAAATACACAATTTTTTAGCCTTCTATATTTTACTTATTAAGCACACGGCGCATTTTTCCATTGCATTCCGCTGTATTTTTAGCGAATTCTACGAAATTAATTAAATAAACTAAATAAAACCTACCCCGATATTTAGCTTTCATTCATCAAACGCATTAGTTTTTTCAGGAAGTCTTGAAAGCTGAGGGTCGAGGATAATATGAGTCATTCGAGAATCCCCAGCTACTCATCCTACTCTACAACAGTCATTCCGAATTATTCCCAACCACTACTTCTATTCGCAAGTTATCACCAGAATAATACTCAAGATGACTCACGCATGCGGTAAGCAATGTAACGATTTTTCCCGCAAGCATTTAAAATCACATTTTAGCCTACAAAGAAAATAAAATAACTTTCCAAATAAAATTCGCCGAGAATAAATATTTATTCGAAGGCTTCGATTTCGAGAGATCGATGCAATAACATTTTATTTACAGGACGATTTTCGCCGGTCCCGTTCCAAGAAATTCATACACCCTCCCCGATACACGAAAAACAGGAATATATAACTTTTTACCGGCGCCTCCAAGCTGTTTACCAGTTTTTCTCCCCGTTCGCTTCGATATACGTACTCGTATGTAAGCTACTGGCTGCAGCTGCGGTGTCGGGGGAGGGGCGGGGGGGGAGACAGACAATACGGGCGGAGACGCTCGTCGCTCCGGAGAGGAAGAAAAACGAGGGCCGGAAGATTGCGAGAGCCGGTGGAGCATCTAATTTTCTAAAATGCCGACTCGTCTCGACGCGGACCGGAAGTTCATCCGCCTCCGCTTGGGGATTTCGAGAGAGGTATTATTTATGGCCGGGGTTTGGCAAATCGAATTTCTATTCCGGGCCGCTTGTTTTTCTATTGTGCGCCGAGAGGCGGAGGGCTCTTTTGAGTGCGTCTTTACGACGTCTATCAGAGTTCCCGCGGAACTGGCGGGTTTATTGCCAGCGCATGCTTGAGTCTTGATAAATAAAAAATTTCGAGGGTTATGAAATTTCCAGGCATGTTTACAGTTTATTCTTAGACACATTGTATACCTCGTAAACGTGAATTTATATTATTTAACATTCATACTTTCGATGGAATTTTTTCGAGATATTTTTCCGAAGAGGACGAAAAAATAAAAGTGCAAAAGGCGAAGCGATAAATTTTTGCCGAACCTCGAAAAAGCAAATACAATATGAAACGGTTATTTTTTAATTAAATCTGCAAAGTAAATTTGTTTCGAAAACAATTTTGGATTGTTTGCAGAAAATTTATCTTCTTATTCGGTTGACTAGTTTATTCGAAATTTTTAAGGAGTAGCTGAGAATTCATAAACGGAGAAAGGACAACTTCGAAAACTTCAGAAAATGGAACAATTTCGAATCAATACTATCGCAAGCGCAGCTACGTATTCTGCTTTTCTCGTCCTCGTAAAACAGCAGATTTTTTCCTTTTACTTGGATTTTCTAAAGTTATCTCCGCTTCGTTTGTGTACTATCAGTCAATATTAAAAATTAAAGGAAAAATTATTTTAAAAAAATTACAAATTCTCGGAAATATTGTAGATTTACGAAACGAATATTTCTAGCAACTGTTTTATTAAATTATTTCATTTATCTTATTTTGAATGATTAATTCGTTCCGTCTCTCCTCCATTTTATTTTTATTTATGAAATATATATCTTTCAGAAATCCTTGAATTTAAATTGAAAGCATTTGCTGGGTAAATAAAAGAAGAAGCTATAATATCTTAATCTGTAAGGAGTCAGCCGAATCTTATGTAAAATCGTAGATGCGCGACAAAATTTGAATTAATTTAACCATTTTGCTAGATAACTAAAGATTTTCCGGTTATTCTCCAAAATATAATTTCAACCCGCCTATATGACCTAATTTTCCGAACACAATCCAAAGCAAAAACTTCTCCACCGCAAGAACATTCTCACAGTCATCAATAAAGCATCTCCCCCGACGCATCTCCAGTTTTCTCTCGAGACGATCCGCGAACTGGCAGCTTCTCAGCTACTCTGCACTTAATATGCGACGGGAGGATAGAAACTTTTTTCATAAGGAAGATAAAAGCACCACCGAAGAAAAAGCCCGCAATCGTCATCATCGTCGTCGTCGTCGTCGTCGTCGTCGTCGGCGTCATTTCCCGTCGACGGAAAGCGACGCTCGCCCAGCGGAGAATACCGGAAGAGCTTCCGCATCCAGGGCTTGGTTTCCCTTTTGTCTTACTCACGCGTCGTCTCGCCGTTGCCAGGCAGAAGAAGACAAAAATGGGGACCGTCGCTGCTGGCCTCTTGTGCCCGGAAATGGGAGGGGAGGAGGCGAACGCATTAGGCCGAAAGCTAAAGCACCGAGGCGAGCTTTTCTCTTTTTCGGACCGTTTATATTCGCCTTCGACGGAGCTTTCCCGGAGGCACAATACCGACGGCGCTGTTGGTCTAAGCGCAATGCTCGTTTCTCGGTGTAATGTTTTGTTCGGATTTATGCTTGCTGCACGTACTCGCCTTAATGAAGGCTGAGATGAAAAAGTCGCTGCGCTTTTTTTACGGCCGAATCAAATTGAAAATGGAAACTGAGAACGGACGTTGGAGCGAGAATTAATTTCGAATTTGGAATTTATTAAAATAAAACTGGTAAAAGGAGAGGAGCTTTGCTAAAAAGTCGACAACTCCCGCAAGCATCCCTCATCTCCGAAGGCTCGCTAATACGTCTGGCAAATTGAACGTACGGCAGATTTGCAGCGATAAACCCGCGCGGAGGTCAAAGGCGCGCGCTGCTTGGCTCTTACGTGCCTGCAAAAAAGAAAGTCACCGAGGGAGAGAAAGAACGGAAGGGTCTCGTGAAAGCAGGAGGGAGGGCTTCGGCTGAGGGCTTTGTCGCGCTCTTCTCGGAACTTTTTGAATTTATCGGCCAGACGCTTTTTAGCCAGGACTTATTCCGAGCTTTTTTACAAATTTTTATTTCAGTTGTCGGGATGATGAACATTTTTTGAGATTATGCACGTGTTTCTGGATAGTTTTTTAACGCGAAAGGAAGACTGAGTCGATACGAGTTTAATAATTTACGATTTTATTAAAAAAAGAAGTCAATCGCCAGCGAATCCCTTATCGCGCTCGAAATCTTTCATATTTTCGAAAATCCAGCAGAACCAAAACAAGATAACTGGCCCCCAACCACCCCGAAAACAGCTGTCCTCGAAAACAAAATAAACTTTCGAAAATTTTCGCTGGCTGGCAGCGTCGCTCGGCAAAACATCCTCCCGCAAAGAAGTTAATTTCGAGTCGGGCGAAGTGCGCCGTCGCGATAAAGCTCGAGCTTTGTCAAGTTGGGCGTGAGAATTGGGGTCAGGCGAGGAGGCGCCGATTTTCTTGGCAGTCCCTTCGCGCTCGTCTCGCCGACGCCGACGCGACTTAATCGGATCACTCGATCGGCCGATCAAAGGCCCTTATGCGCCTTTGCATCACGCGCCCCGCTCACACGTACACGCAGCTTCCAGGCCTCTTTGACGGGGGGGATGCGGACCGGCTGCGCGAATTATGGCGTTTTAGAGCTCTTGATTATTATTATTATTATTATTACATATATTATCGGTCGTTGGTCATTTATGCACGTGTGCGTTATTCGGGGAAACGAGATTAATGCGCTGGAAAATAGAGGATTCATGTCGATAAATAATTGGAAGGAGAAAAGGGCGAAAAAGGTTTTTAACGATTTCTTTGAAAACGATAGCACAGTAATTGCTAGACGTACGTCACACTTCGCACGAATGACTTTGTCGATCTCGCTAATTGGTTAATTAACATTTAAATGCTAAATAAATGAAAGCTTCATCTTTACAGGTAAACGAGCACTTTTTGCGTTTTAATTTGACGCAGAGACGCGAACTCAATAATAACGCTGGCGATGATTTTATAAAATTTAAAAATATCAAGGTGAATTCGTTAACAAACTGGCTCCGACCAAAGGGAGAACTAATAAAAGCGCAACAAAGGCTCATTCGCATAGTAGCTCCCACAGCAGTCATCGATCTTCCGTAAAACAGATTTAATCAATTTATTAATGCCCCTGCATTATCTCCCAATTTTTACATCCCGAACTAATCAATTTATATTCTACCGGAATTTTGAGTATCAGGAAGATAAAAATAAATATTATAATTTTAAACTTCAATATGAGCTACAATGAATTTGAAAAATAACTAAATGAATAAAAATTATGGGCATAAAATAAAATTTTCCTGAATATTAAAATAAAGTAAAAAAACAATCGAACATAATAAACAGAAATTCGTATATTAGTCAAATTACGAGACTCGTGTTACAAACAAAGCCGCGGAATTCGGGTAAACAAAGCGCGCGACGACCTAACAAAGCACGCGGCGGCCTGGCGGCGGAGCGCGCTCGAAAAGTAAAAGACGTTTGGCTAGTTACGCTTAGCCTTCGGAAGGATCAACATCGGAGGGCTATCGCGATGTACCAGCGACATGTTAAGACCGTGTTGCTCGATTTCGCGGACGTGCGGGGATTTGAAAATGCGAGTACGAATAAATTTTAATTTATACAAAGGAAATAATATTTCTAGCGTCTGAGGCTCGAATTTATAGTCGATACTCAAAACTTGGAATTTCAATATATATAGATACACAATTAACATTGCCACCATATTGTAAAACCAAGTATTGAGTATTGAGTGTCGACTATAAATTCGAACCTAAGGCAGGGTCTGCCTGCGTCGTCTTACTGATGCGTCCAGCAGGCAGACTTGGGACGAAACGCAATAAATTAAATGCGTTAATAATAGATTTGAAAATAAATATTTATCGAAAATAAAATCACTCGGTCAGTAGAAATTGCGTATTAGATTAATTTTGTAAGTTCTGTGTCTATTTCCGCGTACGTAGCTAACACGGAACTAATTCCATCATCTGCGGAGCAGAAAACTGCATAAACCCAGAGAGTGCTTCCGCAAATCGAATCAAGCCGAATAACAGCGTAGCACCGCCTTCCACCAGCAGCAAAGAAAAAAGGCCATCGCCTCTCGCCGCAGAAGAAAGCGTCGAAAAAAACAAAAGGCCGCCTCCGCCGGTCGATTTGCAGGGCGTTCTCCGTCTCCGCGAGCAGCGATCGTTCCGTCCGTAACGCGATTTCGATAAAGGGTCGGCCTGGAATATAGGGCGGCCTGAAATTTCAATGCTAGGGCGGCACCCCCAAAGCGGCGCCGCGTTGTTGTTCGCGGGGCTTCGTAAGTCAAGTCGCGCTGGCCTCGCCGCATGCAAGAGCCGCGTGCCGGCGAATGCAGAGTGCGGCGCGCGCTGATTAATCGCCGGCTAGGTGAGGATGCGTGCCGGCCTTTGTACGGGTTTTTGCAGAGAGAAGTGGCTTTTACATGAGTGTCGGGTTTCGCTCGATGGGTCAATTGACCGAGAGCGAGCCGAGGGTGTCGACTGGAAAAACGAAGAGGTTTTGTCGAATCTATTAAGCTGCTACTCTTCCGACGGACATTTCGAGTATTTCGTTTTAAAGAGATTTAAAAAAAAAAGTAAGCGCCGCAGGCAGGACGGAAATAATTGGCTAAGATGGAGGAGCAGGTGGAGAAGCGAGAAATCAGTGGCAATAACGAAACGGTTGAGAGAGCGAGCACGTGCGCTCGGCGCGCTGGCACGCCGGATTTACCGTCTCCTTACACCGGATAACGCGAATAAGGTTTCCTCTTTCGGTTTTTCCTCCGCCGGCGCACACACACGGCCTTTTCTCTCTCTCTCTCTCTCTTTCTCTCTATCGTCCGCGCCTCCACGCCCCGATCGCCAAAGCGATTCTCTTTTGAGCCTTGGATGATGCTCCCGATCCTTTATTTGCGTTCGCCGACGATTTGCTTTTGTTTACGTTCCGTCGTTTTAGGCCGCCTCTTTCGCGTTTTTGGTCGACGGCTTTCGCGTGGAAGGTAATGGATGTTTTGCTGCAATCAACTAAAGAATAGATTTCTTTTTTTTTTTCTTTTTTTTTTTCATTTCTGTCGGTGGTAGTTTACGAGAAAAGTTTGAAGGAAATAGAACAGTATTTTAGTAAAATAACCCGGGATATTTCGATAAATGATGCACAGTTCTTGGCATTTACATTTCCCATTTTTCAGACCTTTGAAAGCTCAGTCTAGAAAATAAAAAAAAGAGAAAAAAAGAACAAAGGCTTCCGCGCGCATCTTGCTCTCTCTCTCTCTCTTTTTCTTTTATATCGACATCGACGGGGACAAACATCGTGTCACAGTATTGACAAAGGCATTCGTGCAAGCTCGTCGATAGTCATCGATAATTATTCCGCTCTCCCTCCATTACTGGCATAACTTTTGAAATCGAGGTAAAACGGGAAAAAGCACGCGCCTCGACGTACCTCGGGGGGAGAGGCGGGGGAAGAGCTTTTCAAGCTTAATAGAAAGACAAGGAGGGAAACGGAGCACCGAAACGGACGCGAAGCCGAGTGAAAAACAGTTGGTCGGATTGCAGCGGAAAGAGCCTTTCTAATTCGCTGGCCGATTCATCGAGCTTTTATTTTTCGTTCCGGGGATTCTTTTAATTATTGCGCCTTTACTTTTTCGATTACCCCGGGCTTTAACGCCTTTTCGTTTATCGCGGCCTTTAATCATAGTCTAACTCGGTTAGAACTTTATTTACCTTTGATAAAGGTAGCTTTCTAGGTCGCCTGTCAATAATTAAAACGGACGCGCAGCTTAATCACGAAATTAACGTTTTTCACTGAAAAGCTCCAACGCACCGGGAAATTCACATTTCCGCGCTGCAACCATCGTAAAGTCGTCCTCCTCGTTCACTTGCACATACGATCTAATAATTCGAGAAAAACTCGTTGAATTAAAAAAAAGTTAATGATCACTCGGCAGCTTTTCAGCGTAATTTGAGGGTACTCGAGAGTTTTTGACGCTCAAGACTTAAGATCAGCCTCGAGCTTTTGTTTACAATGCGCCATGTTCTATCTGCGTTACCGCACTTTTACAGAGACAACCCCATCGGCCGAGCGCCACCTCGGGGGTAATCCATCCGGCGAAACCGGTTCAAACTGGATCAGCCGGGAAAAGCGAGAAAAATCCTGTCCGGAGCTAATCTTTTCTCCTAGATAATTAACAGAAGCTAACGACTCGACGTAATGAACGCAATTATCAAGAAGATTGATCGAGAGGCTCCCGAACGAGAAGCAAGCGAGCAAAGAGCGTGGCCTCTCCGCGTTACGCATCGGGTCTAAAAAAATGTCAGCCTCGTCGGAAAGGAAGCGGCCCTCTCGTCGCTTAGCGCACCGAAAAATACGGTGCTCGGCGGGGGAGAGCAGCGGAGGAAGAAGCAGAGGCAGAGAAGAAGAGGGACAAAAGCCCGTCGCTCGGGAGAAAGAGCGCTCGGCGGCTTACGCGCGCGCTCGAGAGGGAGAGAAAGAGAGGTGGCACGCGCAATGCGGGTATTGATTCACGGCGGCGTCGGCAGCAGCAGCGGCGGCGGCGGCAGGCAGGCGCCCCCCCAAGTACGACTCCCTCTCTCTCTCGGACGTCCCACGGGCGATTCTCTCTCGCACGCGTGTCTGCCTCTCGCGCATGCACACACACGTACGAGCGCGTACAGCACACTACTCTCACCCACCCGGCCGCCCTTCGATCCGCCTCGCTCCTTTCCTTTTTTGCGGAGAGAGCGCCCGAGCGAGAAAGAGAGATGAGAGAGAGGGCGGCTGCGGGCCAGTAGTCGCGCCAGGCGAATTGATTTTTCGGCCCTCCCTCTCTCTCTCTCGCTCTCTCTATCCCTTACTTACGCGCAAAGGAAAGAGAGCACTGGCTCCCGAGGCGTGTGTGCGGAGCGACCGTAAACACGGGAGCGTCTTCGAGTGCAGCCGAACGGGCAACGACAGCGAGCTAAAAATAAGGGCCGCTGGTCAAACAATCGAACGGCAATCGATAGCCTCCCCGCGGAGGAGCGAAAGCAGAAAGCCAGAGGAGAGCTAAGGACGCCGATGGGGCTTTTGCTGCACACGCCGCCGAGCTCGCGTGTCAAGTAGTAAGAGGCCGAGTTCGCTCTGGCACCGATGCACTGGAGCCTGCTGCCATCTGTGGGCTTGTCCGTTTTGCGGTGAGCTCGTTTTTCGTGTTTACATCTTCTTTAGGCCGGATGGATTACCGTTTACGAGCTGCTGCTTGGAATCGGAAGGAAATATTCGGAGATAAGAGGGTCTAAATGATTTGGTTTATGCCCCTCGGCTTTTTGTTATCTCTGAAGACAGGCCGAGATATCGAAGGACGATAAGGGATGATATTTTCCCAAGATAAGGGGCGCGACATGCGGCCGTGGCGCTTCGAAATGTAGCTGTGGTCGGTACGGGTGAAAACCACTCTCGTGATTTACCCCGATTGCCGTGTCGGTAACAGCTGTTGCTGAAACAACAAGGATCGATAAGCTTGCAAGCTCAAGCTTTCGACTCTGAAACGGCGGTAGGTAAAGTCACCCGTCTGTTACCGACTATCGAACAGAAGGTTCCTGTTTTGGAAAACAGACATATACATTGTTTTGAGCGACAATACCTGTTGATTTTGTGTACTGCGTGCTTTGGCGCAGTTGCGATTTATCCGATGTTTTATTTAAAATCTCTTGAATTCATCATTTTTATTTCCACCCGCATAAAGTTGAAAAGAATTCAGTGGATAAACCGCACACAGTGTGAGCAATAAATCTTCGAGTTTATGGATTCAAAAGTAAAGAAGATATTGAAATCAGATATTTGCTTCACTGTAAACTTATCTTCTTTTGGTAATCAATGATTAATGACATAATGATAATGCATGCCTTCAGTTTAAGTACAACCATCACTCTTCTCGACGTTTGATATCTTTTTTCTTAATAGACTAGTACAACGTAAAATGACAAATAATAGACTATTTTGTAACGTATAACAAGTAGAAGAATATTACTATTAAATTGTAAAAAAATCTGCGTGATTTTCGATAGAGTAAAATTAAATTTTCCATTCAATTTAATAGGATAAAGAGGCGCGACAAGTCATTATTTTTAATCAAGTTACTTTTAAAGTGTAATAACTGCAAAAGTTAGTTGTTCGCAAATATTCAGCATATTGAAATTTTCTCTTTTATTTTTTCCTTCAATTACGCGAATAAATTAATTGTCTGCAAACAACGCCAAACTTTTTGCTTACCCTGGATTAATGAAAAAAAGTATTTTTAGGTCAAAAATGGAGCTCGAAACGCGAGTCTACTTTTAAAAAATATATAAACATGCAGGTTCATCGTCGTACTACGTAAATAAAGTTTTAACATCAAAAATATTAATATTTTATAACGAAAATGAGGACTTTAAAACGCGGTTTTAGGGGAAAAGCCGAAAATCAATAAGGAAATAAAGTGATTTTAACCTTCTTTTTAAAAAAATTAGCAAAAGCAAATACTTTCCACTCGAAGCGATTTTTCTCGAACATTAAAAATGAACCGATCAGGCTTTCCTTTTTTCCTTCTCCTCGGTTACGTGCTTCTGCATCTCAAGGAGTTTGAGAAAAATCGCCATCTTTCAAATGCACGAATGCGGCTCTTCAGACGAACCGCCGCGATCAACGAAGAAAAGCAGCCTTTTCCCGGACTCTTCCCCATTCATCCGAAACTAAAAAAAATAACTGAAAGCATTCAACTCACATGATGTCGCCGAGCTTGAGCCTGGTCTGCACGAGAGCGCAGTTCTTGTGATCGCTGGTGGTGACGGCGGTCCGGCGGCGGGCGTACCTCGGGGCGTCCGAGGGCAGGCCGGCGCCGGGCTCGGAGTTGAGCCCGGCATGGTTGCCCCCAAGGCCCGCACCTCCACGCACCAACGGGCTGCTGCCCCGTCGACGCGTAGATACGTGCCGGCCTCCCACGCCGCCCAGCATCCTGTAAATTCAAAACCAATTTCGTGAGTTTGCCTCGTGTCCGCGTTGTCAATCACCTGCAGTACATAAATTCATTAGCAATCGCTGCAATAATTATAGATATTAGCTTTAGGAATGCGAGTGGAGAGGGGAGAAAAGTGGATAATTTTGTCTAATCGTGCATTTTTATCAAGGGGAAAAATATAGCGAAGTATTAAAATCGACTTCTTTTGCTTTGCAGTATTTTAGGTAAAATTACAGGTAAAATGTAGGAAAACACATTTTTTTCCCCCGACACAATTTATTTTATCTACATTTCCGCTACACGAATAGAACAAAATCATTCCTTTAAAAGCCATTTGTATTCTACACATAAATTCAAGCCAACTAATTTCCTAGGCCAATCGCCGCAGCCATAAAGTAGACTAATTGAAAGCAGCATTTTTTTCCTCTCTCCTCGGAGGCGAATCGATGAAGGAGGGAAATCTTTCTTCTAATACCAGGCATTCCAACGAAACAAAAGCACGCGATTTGTATCTCCGAAACGGGCGGCTCAAGCTAAAATTAACGAGGAATTTAGCTGACGCGACTGTTGCGTGACCTTTCCCCGCTTTGACACCTCCGAATCAACCCCGATTATTCAAGGCGCGTCGATTTTCATTAATGCGAAAGCAAAATACCCCGAGCGTCGCTCGATTAGAATCACAAGCGGATTGCCGAGGAATTTAAAAAAAAAAAAAAAAAAATCCACCCAAACAAAAATACATCCGAACAAACGGGGCTCCCCGTTTAGAATATTCCGGTCCGGGCAAACACGAAGAGCCTTGGAAATCGAAAGCCGTAGTGTTTTATCAATAGCGCGTAAGTAATTGTAAACAGAGCTTTTCAATAAGCCCGAATTCAAAATGCAGAGCGTACAGAGCGGCGCGGGACACGAATTATCCCGACGAATGCGAGAGGCACGTGACGTTATGCCATTGTGGTCGGAGCGACATAAACGCGCGCGGTTTTCCATCCGTAATGCAAGTATTCGCTGCGATTGAATAAACAGAAACGGCTACGCGGTGGGGGGGAGAAAAGTTCTCTTATCGAGCGCTGCCTTTTTTTAGAGGTTCAAGGTCGACGAGATAACGGCTATTATTGGAGGTATGCAAATTTCTAATCGAATGCATAAAATGTAAAATTCGCTTTTGCATACGATTATTAAGGACTTATCATAATGGCGAGGAATGGGAGCGTTGGCTGCACACTCGCCGCGAGGAAAATACGAGCTCCTTTATTCAAATTTTATACTCGAATCGCATTTTTTATTACTGAAATCTCATAAATGTGTATGACGGAATTCGTTGCTTCTGTAATGCACGTTACAATATACCGAAGAGCTCTTTTTAAAATGATTTGCGCGCAGGTAAATCGCCTGGAAATAGCAGTGGTTTAATGCACGTAAATCAGCGACTAATAATTTCTGCGCAAATAGCATAACCAGTTGATATCGCTAATGGGATGCAATCGCAGCCAATGATACACAAAGTAAGGAAACAGATATCGAACGGTATAAAGAATCTCCATCCATCGCACATCGCCGTTCCCAAGAGCCGCAGCGACAGCAATTTCCGTATGAGGAGATGAAAGCTTCGGAAGAGAGCGGAAGAGGGTCTCTCTCTCTCTCTCGTCCCTCTGAAAATAACGAGACGCAGGTGGAGATCGACTCTGTTTCGCTCGGGAGATTTGACTTTCTAATTCTGGCGATTAGCCCCCAAGTACTTCGCGCGACTGATGCATCGCTAAATGCCCGCTGACCTTTGCGAGCTCCCGAATGGATCGTCGGCCCTTTGTCGTCTTGACGGCTCTTTGTTGACGGAATTCAAATGCTCTTATAAATAGCCGGGCTAAAAGCTTTTCAGAGCCGCCGGCTTGTTCGGGAATTTTGTTGAAATTGAATTAACGACTGTTCGAAAGGGAGTTGGGCTCTTTGTAATGCAATTAACAACTGGAGAGTAGCGCCGTTTGCAAATAAAAAAAAAAATTACCGATGAATTTGCATGCGACTAAATTAATTAGCGCTCGAAAAGGGTCAATGTTTTGCTATAAATAAAATAATTTGATCTTCGCAATCGCGAGAATTAATTGTTAGAATTTGGTATTTTTGGAAGTCTTTAAAGGCTCTTTCTACGATTCAGGGGATTGCAAATTTAATAAAGCTGCCATTTCAAAGGAAAATAGAATTAGCTAGCCTATTTTCTAACAAAATCTAATACTCCAAAAATGATTAAATTTTTCGCAAATACTTTTACTGCTAATAAATGATGTTTTCCCGAAACCCATAAACTGTACCGTGATTTTCTTAATCATAATAAAAACTTATCAACCACGAATCGACTTAGTTCACGCTGTAAACCTGTCTTCACAAGACTATAAAAATTTAATCTCGCAAGGTAATAAAATCCCCGAGTACTTATACAAGTACAATATTTAGAGAAATGCACCCAATCTCTATATATTAATCGGAATTTAATAGCTAATATCAACCCAAATGTTTCTTCCCAAAAAATATCACAACCATCCTGAAAATTTATAGTCGGCAGATAAATGAAACTCTCCTCTCTCCTGCCCGTAAAAGCAGCTCTCGCGACGAAAAAAAAGCAGTCGCCTCCGCCGATAAGTTTTAAAAATTATTTACAACCCCCCAGAGCCGGCCGAAAATAGTGCTCGAAAATAATTGAATTAATTGCATCTTTCATCAAAAGGCAGGATCGATCGTCGCCGGCGAGTGTCGGCGGGAGCCATATCGTAAATTAATGCCGCTGCCTTGAACCTCTTCGAAAAAAAAAAAAAATTGCCCGGTATCGCGACGGTGCATACAGCGCTTTTTTGCACCGGCGGTCGATATACAAACGAGCGCCGAGCGGCCGATCGTAAATTTCGAGCTCCCTCGGCGCATAACCGCGCCGTGTCCTGCGGCGAGCCTCCAAATTATCCGCGAGCTTATTAAGAAAGCGATCCGCGGTGAGTTACGCGAATTTCTCCTGCGAGAAGATTCGGAACTGGGACGGGAGGTCAAATGTTGAACGAGTTGGGAGGGCAATTTGTCGACCAGCTACGAAAACGAGCGCTAAATCGAAATGTTTTTTTATACCAATTGGAGCTGCCTTTTTAAGCTCGACTGAAAAGGACTGTTGAGCTTACCTTTTCAACACTTTTTAAAACGCGTACTTTAATCCGTCAATTAAGTGCAGAAATATCAATTTTTTTTAGGCATGAAAAATATATATAGAAGTGTGCGCGCCCTTTTCAAATAGAATCGCGAAACTTTGAATTTATGGAATTCTGGCTGAATGGAACTTTGAAAAGTATCCAAGTTTATGAAGGCTGGGAGAGCATAAAAAATAACAATGCAGTACTCCTTCGCGATCAAACAACTTCTGGTACCGACCAAAGGGAGTTTTCCGAAAACGCAGAAGTTTTTATTTTTATGTAACTCGGCAACTTGAGGAATAAACTTTCTGGTTTTTATAATGGAAGTTTTGTAGTAGGAGGATATCTCCGTGTATTTAGAATTATTACTTGTGGGAAACTTTGAAAGGCCAGAAATTATTTCACAAACGTGGAAGATTTCGAGAAAATAAAAACTGAATCCTATTATTCAGACGATTGCACTTCGCAAATGCAAATTCACGGTTGAGAGCTTTTCGAATAAGAGCCTCTAGATGTATTAATTCCATTGTGATATATAATATTCATGAAATTTGAAATAATTATTTTAGAGATTAATCATTGATGCAGTTGAAATTATACTAAATTGATACGTTTAAAAACAGTTTTTTAAATTTTTTAAACGTTTTTTGTGCAAAAACATTAATTTATTGTAAATATATTATTGCTCTTTTTAATTTCAAAATAAAATCCGCACGGTTTTATAACGTTCATAATTCTATTTTCCCGATAAGAATAATTTTTAAGGCAATCGCAGACTCCATATTGGTGCGAAAATTACCTCTCAATGGAATCCAATCTTGAACCGACGCAGAAAACACTTCCACACGACGTAATCCCATTTTGATTTCTTTTCTTATACTTAACACGAGGCTTACTTTTGTCTGGAAAAATATCAGGAAAAATAATCCTACTATTCAATAAAAAATCTTAAAGATGTTTTTCAAAACGACAATTTAAAATATTTTTATGTCAAAAATGAAAAATAAAAATATATTTTTGAGAACGACGAAAAAACTGTGCAGAAAAATATTTTACAGACGGCTTAGAAATATTCCACGTTATACTCCCAAGAGGATTAGCCCGTTATACCGAATTTTATTTCGCATTTGTAAATCTTTAAAGTTTTAATGGAAGTTCGAGTGTTGAAAATATTGTTTTAACTACTTGAACGTTAACCTGTAAAATTGCAGTTTTACAAACTTTAGTCCACGCAAAAGTTTAATTACAACTTAAAAATTTTCACATTAAATTAATTTATCTTCAGCAGTATATTTTAAGTTCCAAAGAAAAGACCCTAAATATTTTTATTTTCTTTCGCAGACTAATGTATCAATACTGCATTCGTGTTTGTCGTGATATTAATCTCCGAAATCACTTCCAACCACAAAAACGCGTCCTCCCACCTCCGAAAACGGTATCAAAAGCTCTTAAACACATCCTGCTAATCCCCTGAGCTCATCAGCCTATTAGGCGGCAAGCCCATTTGCAGTGCACAATGCACTCCGGAAAGTAATTATCAGTTTCCCGCCTCCTGTAGGCCTAAAAACTTCGCACGCCTAAAGTAGCAAAGCCTCTTGTCTCCCCTGCATCTACGGTCAAGTGCCAAGTTCGAAATTTCATTGCAGCACCGGGAGAGAAGTGCATGCACTATCCTACGTATACGTCGCTAATGATACATGAGACGTTCCGATACATGACGGATCGCAATAATTTGCGCTTATCGACGTAAGGCGACGGGCTGTTATATTGCATCCCGACGTTTCATCGCTGGATTATGCAGAATTTTCATAAAAAAACCGATGAAGGTGTAATAACGATCGTTTTGCGGAAAATGGTTAATAATCTCTTTAGTAAAAGGGCACACGCGTAAAGCGCGATTTTTATACTTTCATTTGATGCGCCTATTTACGTTACAGCTTGCGTGCACAGCTGAACAAGCACGCTTTTAAATATTATTTATTCGCAACGAATATTCAATATTATCGAAAATGTAGGTTGAAAGTAATTGCGGAAAAAATGCTGGAATTCAAAATCTTCAATCCGTTCTTTAGAGCAGGTTTTTATTCAAGATTCAATATAAGTTCTGAAGAGGGTTCCAATTCTCCGTAAGTTCTGAATTATCATGGCAATCGATATAAGTAACCTTGCTAAGTGAACTATGAATTTTAGATCAGCGGGGCGGGCAATTTCATTCCGCACCGTTGACTCTTAAACAACATAATTAATGTAATTTTAAAGTAAAGAATCCGTAATTCTTCCTTGCTTGCCTTCGCTACGACGTGGAGGTCTGTCGCATAATCAATCATTTCCCAAACCATCCGTACCCTCTATTTACCTTCCTCCGTCACGCTTCGCCGAACCATAAATTAAACATCAATCCCCTAATTACTTAAAAAGAAAATAAATACTTTAATCCAGTCGGGCAGCCAATCCGGCCCCGGGCTAGTACCTTAATCAGAAAATGACGAAAGCGTAATTGCAGGCGCATATTGAAGTTTTTCCTTGGCAGCTTATCCCCTCCGCGTTATAACAACGACGTAGTCGCACGTGCAAACTTTCACCTCGCCGCTGAAATTATCGATTTATCCGCCGGCGACGAATTCAATTTCCGACGAATGGCCAAACTTCCGGCTCTTTTCGAGCGCGCGCGCGCGGCGCGCAACAGTTTCGCGCGCTATCCACGCGCGCACACGCCGCGACTTCGAGGCGGCGTGTAATTGCAACGGGCCGCGGCGAGGCTGCCTGAATTTAATTAATTAATTTTCTGTAAGCCGACTAACCGAGAGATTCCAAAGTTGAGGAGGAGGGGGATCGATGGGGACATTATTATTACGCAGTTTTCGAAGGTCGCAGGTTTAGTTATTGATGCATATGGAGAGCTTCGGTTCGAGTAATTAAATTCAAGGCACACTGGGTATGAAAAAAGTATTATTATCAAAGTATTAATAATTTAATTAATTCTTACAAATCCTTTACGTGTTTAATAAAACGAGATTTGGTTATATAGTGCAAAGAAAATTGTAATATAAGAAAATAATGCTATTTTAAAGCACCCGTCAACTTGTTTTTCGAATGAATAAAAACTACCTTAGAATGCATAAATTACGGCATGAAGAAAATGAAGAAAAGTATATAGTAATAATATACAACGGGTATATTATATACAACGGCATAATTATTGCACTAATACAATAGGTATTACGCTGAAAAGCGAGGTTAAGATTATAGTAGAAGAGCACATTTGTTGTTGTTTTAAACGTTTTTCGAAAAAAAGAAAGCAGCAGTCGCAGGAGCGAAAGCTTTAATTAAGGCTCACCAGAAAATTACGGGCTTTCGGGAAGGAAAATAAATAAAATTTGTACACTTGAACCTGTAATTGCGACGACGGGTTGTCTAAAAAGTCAAATTTTCAGCCAAACACTTTAATTGCATAATTACGTGCTAGACGTATGAAAAAGTCGTCGAATCTGGAACCGTTGAAACAACTCTCTTAATTCAGTGACGATTCCGAAAGAGAACTTTAAAACGCGAGCCCAAATCCGCTTAATAAACTGTTTTACAATTTCATTTTCAAACCGCAAAATAAATTAACGCCTCGAAACGTCCTTGGCCCGCGATTTCATGATAGCCTTAATTATTCTATAACATTACCTCGGCGCGGCAATGAAATTTTTCCCCGATTACATTACAATCCGCGCTGATTGCAAGGTTCGCGCGCTTGGCATCGAATCACATTTTGAGAACGTCAAATTTCCGTCCACGTAACGGCACAATCGAATCCGCGCGCTGTGCGTCCCTCTCGCTTTATTTACGTCGCCCGTGACGCCCCTAATGATTCTTAAATCAAATCGTTCGAGCGGCGCGCCGTAAATTGGATATTCATCGCCACCGCGATCTCCATATTCGCGCGCGCTCCTCTTTAACAGCATTACCCGCGCTCCCCGCGCAGGCGCCGATCGCATTTTTCGCGGCGCGCTTAATACGCTGTTTCGCGCGGGTAACGAGCTCTGTTTTCCGCGCGACAGGCGGAAATACATTTTACGGCCCCGAGGATGTTTTATGCAGACGCTGGGGTTTCGAATTGAATATAATCGAATTGCGTCGCAAACTCGACGTGAATCGGCAGGATGCGCGAGGAAATGCATACTTTGAAGACGTGCGCGTAACGTAAGATGCTTACCTTTTTCTGAAGGTATCAAAGGCAAGGATTTTACTGAAAAGTTACTTCTAGAAAAAGCGAATAATTTACGTGGTCTCAATATTTCTACATAAACTTCTCAAACTATCTACTTTTAAATTTCTTTTTTAAGTAAGAAAGGAGTGGCATCTGAGAGACATTTCGAAAAATTTCATGAACTATAGTACATTTATAAAGTCCGCTCCAAATAGACTTGTATTTTCTACTAAATTATTTAGCTTTATCAAATTTTCTCTCAAAATATACTTCTCTTTAGATATGCAGCCTATTCAAATATTCCATTAACTCCAGACTCCATTCTTCTTGCCAGATTTCACTTGATAATCATAACAGTAGACTACTCCCCAAAATCATCCTCTAAAATCAGTTTCCAGCGCTAATTGTCATATCTAATTAAAGGGGAGAACCGTCTACCCGAAGCTGCCGAGCGTCGCGATAAAATGTGGCAAGACTCGCCGACAGACGAGCGGATCCGCGGGCAAAAACCCTTCGCCGAGCGCGATTTAATGTTGCTCTCCCCGACTAAAAATACGAAGGGAAAGAGGCGCGCCGAGCAGACTGCGGTCGCTTTGCAGTTGCCCTCGACGCAAACGACTCCTAATGGGATACTCTCCGTCTGTCGCTAGGCGTCTTTAGATGCAAACGAGGCCGTCTCGAGGAAAAGGAGTAGTCGCAGCTTTGAGCCTTTTTTTTTTTAATTATATGAACTTTGCTGCCTTTAATGCCATCGCGAAGAGGAGACGATGGGATGCCGGATTATTGATTCGCGAAGTAAGAGGTTGTCGAACAGTGATAACGAGCCGCGTCTGATCCGCAAAGCGACGGCGGATCCAACTTTTCAGGCCGAGCTTAGCGTGGGACGCGGCAATTTCAATTGTCGCGCGAGCTCTACCCAAGGGGCGCTTTGACGTCGAGTGATACTTGCGGAGCATTATCTGATAATTCCCTGCGCGATAAACGGTTTGCGTAGGCATTGACGTGCTAGGCAGAACGTTTTCCTAAAAAGGTAAAAACAAATTTTTTTCTCGTTAAATTTTTAATGAGGAAGTCAACGACTTAGGCGCTGCCGTCTAATCTTCTTCGCTCGACTCGTACTTCGAAAGGTATTATTTTTGATAATTCGAAAAATTGAACGTTAATGACTACTCCAGCATCAGAATCCAGTCTCTCCAAGTGAAAACTCAGCTAATTAACCGAAAATGAAGCCCGAATCAGGCTCATTCGTCCGGTCATTCAATCCGTCCCGGGCATATTCAATTATCGAATGCAGGTACTCGAGATCTCGACGTCGGCGCGCATTCAGTCAGCGGCAGCAGCCAGTCGATTAAGTAAAAGACGCGGCGGCAAAAAGCGCTCCGCCGAGGCGCGGTCTGTGTGTGCTCGGCGCTCGTGAAATTTTGAGGATGGAGCAACCTGTTGCTAGGCACCCGCGGGATCTCTCCCTCCTCTTAGCTCGCCGAGCTCCAGTTTCGCTCTCCGGCTCTCTCGCTCTTCTTTTCCGAGTCGGAGGCAGAGTCTGTCGCGCCGGGAACTGAATTTTCTAGCTGGATTTTGGCTGCGTGCTGAGCGAGCGACGGACGATGCGGCGCAGTTGCGATGGCAGTCGGTGTTTCGATTGGCAAGTCAATTAAATCTAAGCCGCGATGGAGAGGGAAGTTACTGTTCGTTGATGAGTAATGAGTAAAGTCCATCGATCATTGTCAGTTAATTTGTTAACTGAAACTTAATAATTAATAATCATGTCGAAACGGTGACAGCGCCGCGCTATTCCGCTTAATTAAATCAGGATCATCAATTATGAGTAGGATGTCTCGAAAATTAAAATACTTTAATTGAATTCTCTATAACAATTATTATAGATTTGTTTTAATATTCATCTCGAAATTTTTCAATTTAGGGTAGAGTTTAATTTACTTCGTCGTAGTTCGGGATAAGAGTAATAACAAGCTGCTCTCTCTGATCCATTTCTCTTCCTCGCAGTTATGGGATACCACGAAGTGCTACTTCCGGGATTAAATGCCTTTTTCTTTTATTTCTATTACGGAAAAAACATTTTTGCTGCGAAGCGACGGAGGAGATGAAGTTTATGCCTGGATTTTAATGACTTGTAAACAACTTCGTTAAGGCGATGCAAATTTCTCCTGATTTTCAAGATGATGTCGACATAAATTCTCTATTTTCTCTCAAGAACTGCCTTTTAATTTGCACAAGTGCCACAATTTAGTTTTTGAAGTCAAATTAAAAATTTTACCTGCAATCAAATTTACAACTATACGCGGTGCAATAATTATTACGAGACAAGCACAGTTTTAATTTAACTACCTGACCAAAGAAATCAGCAGGTACGGCTTTATTTCCATAACTGAGTTTAGACCGAGAACACTTGTTATTACACGAGCAAGCCTCTCGAGGCAATATCGATCGACAGCACAGTTTGACTGGCGTTACTTTTAAAGCATTGCAATTAGCGATTCACGCTAGAAATGAGGATTACATCGAGTCCCTCCTTCCAGCAAAGTGCTTTGGAACGTCTCATTACTATTTCCGCTTACACCTCGCAGTCCGCAATATATATGTACACGTTCTGTGCAAGCCGCGAGCGAAAGCGATTCAGCGTTGCGTGTAACTACAGTCGTTGTGCAAGTCGCTGTGCTACGAGCCCTTTTCATTCTTTTCAATTGCGTTTTAAATATTCAAGTGCCGATTCATGTATTGTGAATAGCAACTATCAATTTGCATTTTTTTTTTTTTTTTTCAAATCGCAGCTTTTTTGAACGAGGTATTTTTGCTTCGGATAATTAGGGTGGAGTGCATTTTTACCTGTAATTTTCGACAATATGTATTTTTATTGGAAAAAGCTTGAATGTTAAATGGAGAGATTGATTCTGAAGTTACGTTAATTCGTAATATCGGAATGAAAAAGCTTTTATGTATGTTAAATAAGCAATTAATCAATCATTCTCATAAGTGCACTTTCCCGTCGAATATTTTAGTTTTAGCGAAAGGATCGATCCATCAAAACTGCAGTTTTTTTAATAATTACAGCTGCATTAATTTTGATTTTATGCAACGATGTGTCATTCTATCAGACTTGTTCACGTTTATATCCAAGACCGTGTGTAATTATGTATGGCTATACGAGGTAGGCATAACTGTAAAAGGTTTTATATGACTATACTCTGTTCCGAGGATGCAGCCATAAAGAAACAAAATTTATATACAGCCACGCACGAATAACTCTCTTTTTACGTACCTCGAAGGCCTGTACGTCCCATCAATCCCTCTCTGGCTTTCGCAACAAAAAGGCGGGATTCGCTAAACTTGAACTCGCCGTTTTCATAATGAAATTGGCAGTGTTTCGAGGAGCTACCGCGAATGAAGTAGCCATCATCGGCCCCTGAAAGCGGGAAATTAAAAGAAGGGCGAAGCGCGTAAACGGGCCGAGCTCGGATGTCCGCACTGACTGACGTGGAAATCGATTTCGGCCCCATAGAGGACTACGAGGTGCTAAACCGTACGCTCTCTCTCTCTCCCTCTCTCTCGTACAACTCGCTGTTAAATTAAACTCCGCGTTGCCCGATGCCTGTCTTATAAAAGTCGATCGAGAGCAAATCTCTCGCTGATGCTCCCACGCAGGCAAGAGGAAGAGCTTACTCGATCTTGCTTATCGATGTTTGTTTTGGGGGAAAATAGCGGAGAAATTTTCTGCCGGACGGCCGGAGCTGTTGTCTGCGGCAAGAGTTTGATGGAAAAGGATGTGCTGCGTGCATTTTGGAGTTGGGGAATTTTTTAAATTTTGTTAGCTTTCGTTTTTTACAAACAATATACAGTCGTTTTGAAGGCCACTTTTGATGTAAATAGTATACCTTGTCAGTCAATACTTTTAGAAAAATAAACTGCTAAGAATTTAAAAAAACTATAACAACGTATATTCCAAGTTTTTCTAATAAAAAAGCTTGAAGACAATTAAATTGATTTACTTATAAAATTCGAATTAAACAATAATTCCATTCCATTTATGCATTAAAGTAATAAAAATTTTACTGCAAATATAAATTTGAAATAATAAAATGCCAAATTCAAGCTTTAATAGAAGCAGAAAATTTTTGGGTCACCGCATGATCCGAATATTAATACTTTCCATTTAAAGCGAAATTACCTATCCGTATCCATTTCCCGGGCCATAACAAGCAGCGAAACTTTTTCGAAGCTCGCGCTCCTCGCCTCTTGTTCCAGCGGGCATTAAAATAGGCTGCGGCGGTACTTGTTCCTCGCATAAATCTCGGCTTTTTACCGGGGCGGCGCGCGCAAACAAAGCTCGGTGAATTTCAAAACTCGGCTCACGAGAAGGCCGTCAGGCTGCCAAATCGATTTCTCACCATCGAGAACTTCCTTAACGGTTCATCACGTGACTATAATAAGGCGTCTCGAGCGGAGTTCGATCGCGAGCGAAACTTCTTTTTTACGCTCTTTCCCGACAATTATATTCACAACCGAGAGTTTTTAAAGTCTTTAGCGAAACTTCCTCGGCTATTCATTAAAATTTCGCTCTCGACGTTACGAGAGAGGAGCGCCTTTTTTTTCCAACGAAACGTTGCAATTACCGGATAGGGGTATCGGTTAATCTCCGCTGAATTATCTGGAAAGCCGCGCGATATACTGACTATCGTCAGTATATCGCGAGTAATCTCGAGAGTTGGCCTTTTTAATATCGCATTAAATTTAACACGACTTACTCCTCGATCTCTCTTGACAGTTTGATCGCTTTTTGAAAAAAGTAATTTTTTCGAATTTTCAAGAGATGTTTCGTCTTTCAGAGCGTCGAGCGCGGCTGCTCCTAATGCGCGCTCGACGCACTTGGGCATGAAAACTTTAAGACGCGAAATAAAGGCCAAGTTTTAACTTGACCAGTGTTAAAACGGTCTCACGGATAATTGCGAGCACTAAGTCCGGCGTTAATGAGCCTCGTCTCGGCTCTCCCGTTCTCTCTTGCGCGAGTGGAACTCGTTTTCTCGACTAAAAAAATCACTCTCTCGCCTCTCCGAGCAATGCTCTTACCCATCTCGAATGGGATATTGCCAGCCGGGGAGATGCGCGACGCTGAATGAAAATTAGCGCCTCGTTTAGCGAGAGCTCTTCCAAGTATTTTTTCTCCCTCTCGAGCGTTTGTAGTCGAGTATTTTGTTTTGTGGCGCGATCGTAAAGAAAAAATGTTATTTTATCGCCGGTATTCTTTGATTCTCTGCAAAGTAATGGATCTTCTTTAGAGTTCAGCCGGAACTTCATCTTTTTTTTAAATATGATTCATCAGCACCCGATTACTTAATGGTTCCTCGCTTCATCGCGGAATAAAAGTTTTATCCCACCGACAGCGCAGTGTAAATAATTCCCGAACTCTCAAAAAAGAAACAGGAGACCGAAGAGTGGGGGAATTAATAACTAAAACCGAAAAAAGCCCTCGGAGAATTTCTCTAGTGCCGTGTCGTAAACCGCCCCGTGGTAAACTCGAAATTAGCCCGGAGCGTTCATTCACTGGCTCCCCCCGTCGACCGAAGTAACAAGTTCAGCCTGCAACGCCACTCATCCTATAAAAAGTCACGCGAGATTCGCGCTCTCTCTCTCGTCTTTTCCCGCGGCAGGCCCCTGGCCGAAAAAATGCGCCGTAACTTTTTTCGTTTACCCGGGGCGCTTTGAATTTTATTGAATTTATCGGGCTCGGCGCGCGTGGCGGGCATAAAGCAGTTACGAGGGAAAGGCTGCTGCTGCTGGTGCACGTGCGCCGAAAATCGCCAAGGTCGTTGCTTTTATTCCGACGGCAGCCAGTGAAACTTTATGAATGCGCTCTCACGGTGCATTCGCTCAAAATGGAGGAGGTTATTTCCCGCGGATGGACGCTTTTTACTCCGTACAACGAGTAAAAGCGTTGATGGCCGGCTGGTTGCTTAGGAATAGCGGAAGTGTGTTTTTGGTTTGAAATAGGTAGGGACGGAAAATGAAACGGACGGAAGGTTAGTTTGGAGGGAGCATTTTTCATTGTTATCTTTTTGGACTTGCATGCGTCGTTTGTCACTGTTCCTCGGCGGAGGCGAATTTTCTTTCCGGGAGTTAAATTGCGCGGAAACTTGTTTAGAAGAGTTTCCGGGGAGAAAGAGCCGATATTGAATTTTTCACTTTAATAGAATAAGCATTATTATACTTCCGATCCTCGTGACAAAAGCCTAGGTGAAAGCCGATATCGAAACCTTTTTTTTACTCCCTCGTAAAAATTTATGCCCCACCCTGAATATCCGACGATAAGGTCTACGAAGATCCAGAAAATTCTACCAAAAAAACCCCCGGAATGAAAGCCTGAGTAATTCCGCGCGAAAAAGAAGAGAGGTAATTAACGTCGCTCAGGCGGAGGCAGCCGCTCCGTGCGTCTCGCGGCCGCGCGCGCTAAATTCCCCCACATGAACGTCAGTTATATTTCCGCGCTAATATCTCGAGTTTCCAGGCGCCGGTGGGGGGAGGGCGCAGTCGCTCGGCTAGAATTTCCCGCGGCTAATCGCATCAAATCAATACCGAAAGTAATCTAATCAATCGGCCGCGATATACTCGCCGAGGCCTGACTTCGTCCTTTATCTGGCGAGCCAGCATGCTGGTTCATTACGCTGTTTCGATTGCGCGCCGAGCTGCGATACGCGCTCCCAGGTTTTCGGCGAAGAGGGAGGGGGGATTTTTCGGGGGCTTGGCG
The DNA here is from genome assembly GCA_900474385.1 of Ormyrus pomaceus. NCBI lineage: Eukaryota > Metazoa > Arthropoda > Insecta > Hymenoptera > Ormyridae > Ormyrus > Ormyrus pomaceus. Next base: position 35,828 of record UCOM01000756.1, on the reverse strand, counting down.
TTAGCACTACGTTGGCGCTACGTTGTTTGGTGTTTGATTGCTTATTTTGGGGACTGATGCAGTTGGGAAAAATTTGATTTTGCCTTTCCTTGGAAAATAAGATTCATTTGTTTAAGGTAACTTTATTTTTAAATAAAAGAAATATTTAAAAATATGATAATTGCATTAAAATATCGACTTCGCCCGAGTTGACCTTCCCTAATGTAAATTTAATTTTCAATATTTTGCCGATTTCTATAGGGTCTCAAAACCAATAAGCTCTGGCGCGTCATCTTAGTTGAAAGCTCGTTAACACAAGCACCAATACCATCACGGCTACGTCGTCGGAATACATTAAGCTCACCGTTTGGCAGCATCTCGCCATAATTATTACTCCCTCATAAAGCCAGCATACTGATAATGCCGGGCCCGGATTGAATCGCGAATGCCGTCCGAAAGGATCGAGTTTTTTTCGGTTGATACTCGGCATTAAATGCGAAGTTGCCCTTAAAAAGGCAGTTTTGCAGGAGAGGAAAGAGAATATTGCGCCCCGCTGGTCTTCTTCGCGCTCGAGAGTTTTATTGCGCGAGAGGCATCTTGAAGTTTAGTGACACGGACTAAACTGAGCCGGGTAATAAAACGCCCGGCAACACTTGGATGTATATTAGATAATTTTATGCAAACTCTCGCTTTACGGGGAGTATTAAACTCGAGAAAATTCGCGTCGCGAGCCTGAATTATCCCCAAGAGCGGGGGACGATTTTTTTTAACTTCAGTGCTACTTGAAGTAATAAGGGATCTGTAACTGCGTTAACGCTTAATGAAAATCCGCGTCCTCGAGAAAATGTTGGAGTTTGCGTTACGCGACAACAAAAGACAAACTTTAGAGCCGCACAAATGGACTTCACAAAGTAATCATTCATCCTTCGAGCCTCCAAGTCGGTCATTTGCATTCATTAATCTTGAAAAACTTGCCAGCCAGCCAATCCTCGCAGAGAATACATAACTCGCCGTCCACGTCGAAAGAAACTCCGAGGCAAAACGTGCCGCCGAACCGCACGCCAATAACTTCTGACTATTATCCGCAGGCTATTTCCTCCGAATGTCGCCGGAGGCTGCGGAAAAATCTGAAATCGAATGCTCTCTGCCTCCCTCCCTGTCGGAGGTGGGATTTTATAAGCTCGCAGGGGGGGGGGGTATAATCGCGGGGTAATCTGCTTTGCATAATAATTCCGTCCGACATCTTGAGGCCGCGTGTACAAAACCGGGTGACGTTTGCATATTTATCGCTGACTAATTTCGTGCTCTCTCGGGCTTCCGCTTCCTGCGTCTGGCTCTGCGTGACTGCCGCCCTTTTTTTTTCAGCCCGAGCTGAAAGCCAGAGTTGGGCTTTGTAAGCGAGAAGTGCTCTTTTTGGCGCGGTTTTAATGATCAATTGTTATTGCCTTTGTGCCGTCGAGCTATTGAAGAGGTTCGTGTTGAATTGCCCTGATAATTTTGCACGGATTGCGAGGATAAAGAACGACTGTTCGCTTTATTAAAAAATTCGCGGAATTCGGAGGACGAATGTAAAGGAAAAATGTTAATGTAAAAGAATTAAATTGTTAATCGCGAATGTAATTTACATCATATTCGCGTTAAAATGTACGTTTTAAATGTTATTAACTTACCCGCCGTATTCAAATAACTTTAATTCATTTATCACGGCGAGCATAATTATAATTTTACTGGGTTCTGCAATCTTAATGAAAGATATAATTTCGTGTAATAATAATAACATTGGTTAAGTACTCCACGAGCTGGGTACATAATTTTGCATCCTACTTCAGCTATATTTATAAAATTATATTTTACTAGTAAAAGCGGTTAATTTGCAATACTCATAAACGCCAGAATAACCGAAATATATCCGTATTAAATTCTCGTTTCTCTTGTTTATTTCTTTCTTTACAGAATTTACAAAATTATACGAGCCGAGGGCCCTTTCAAGAAATAATAGATAAATGGTCGTTGAAAGTAAAACAAAGCGAACTCTGGTTACAAAAGCTTTGAGAATAGATTTTAGAGCTTGAAATAAATAACAGGAAAGCATTGTAACTACGGTTAAATGTTGTTAAAACGTTAGAATTAGAAAGAAAACAATTGAGATTAAGAGAAACAGGTTCATGAAGAAAATTCACCTGAGTGAAACTCCATATCGATTTAAGAGAGGTAATATGGAAAAGAGTTTGATGCAAAAAGAACCTACAGTGAATAGTTATGGCAAAGGGTAGGGCGCATGAGGGATATCACTGATATAATCGAAGCGCTTATATGAATAAAGCTCCTACGGAAACGAGCTTTCGGGATTGAATTAGCTTCTCCGTGGGCGGGACTTTCATAAAAAAGCAATTTCAAAATCAGTAAAGTTCACTCGTGGGTGGAGCTCTTATAAAAAGTATTGTCCAAATCGAAGAGCACGCGCCTTAGTCGGAACTGTATTTTTCCGATCTTAAAGTGATTTAAAGGTGGGAACTTTGAAACAGCTAAATATACCGGAAAAACATGAGAGCTTTTAAACGTTATTAATGTTTTACGAAGAGACTAAATTAGTTCCAAGTAGACAAAGAAAGTAAAATGAACGAAATTTAATAAATAAACTTTAAATTAAATAAAAGTTATCGATGGTAAAAGTTGACTTTTATCGAAATTTTGTAAAGGTCCCATTATATTTTGTTTAAAATCATTTTATTCCCAAATAATTTAAAATTAAATAAGATAGCCGAACCATATTTCATCAAAATTTTTCATTAAAAATGAAAAAAATTTATTGACGTCATAAAGGATTTAATTTATTTTTAGTCAGTTAAAAGGGGGTTTCTAAACTTTCAGAACTTTTTAACGCTACGATTATTATTTTAATTATTATAAAAATATATCCTGATATTACATTTCATTAATACTCGTAAAAAGAGTTTCATTACTGCTAGCTTTTATAATAAATCTCACGAAACAAAAATAATAAATAAATCAAGTTTCCCGGAACAGCTGCAATTCATTTTTATAAAATGATTAATACGCTTGCCGCAAGTACAATTTTTCAAACGACAAACTACCGATAAGTGATCGAGCAGGATTCGCGCACTCTTGTCAGTATTCGAATAAACGCCCTTCAGCAGTAAAGAAAGCAGAAAAAGCGCAGACAATCGCGCAGCCTAATAGCTTTAAAGAATCTATAAAAAAAAAGCGCGGGCGGCGGTCGGAGCATCGGCATCAGCCGCGGCTTCCACCTCCGCAGCAAAGGTGTGAATTTTCTTTCGACGCGAGCCGCTGAATGCATTGATTTTCTGCCAGAAGCGCGATGGCACGGAAGGAGCCCACCACGTCGGCTTATACACACAGCCCCAGCTGGCTTGGCAAAAAAAGGAGAAAAGGCCGCGGAGCCACCATCGGGCGACGGGATAATTCGATCAGCGCGCGATTTACGTCGCGTCCTTCCTTTTTCCCCGGGATAATAAAAGAGCGTGTGTCTTGAAAGAGCGGCGACGGTTTATCTGCACCTGTTCCGCCCGGTCATTCGTCACCCCGGCGATCGCGATAAGCCCCCGCGGCCGCCTTCCCGCCTGTCCGTCCGTCTTTCTTTGTGCGTGCGCGTGTCCGCGTGAAATATCGATTCGGAGTCCCTGTCTGTTTAACGGGCAAACGTTCCTGAGCTTGCGTGAGCTAATTGCTGGCTCGGGTGCTGCCGAGTTTGTGCGGCCGGTATTTGAGTGGGCTGTTTTGAGGGATCGGCGGTTTGTTGTGCTTTTTCGAGCGATTGAATAGAGCTGTACCAAGAGCGTTAATCGTTCTTTAAAAGTTGTGAAAGAGCGCGATTCTTTAATTGTAGAAAATGAATAAATATTAAAGAAACACATTTAGACTTTTGGATAATATCAGTACATCTTTCCCGCTACGATAAGAGTTATCTAAAAATCACTAAGTAAACCGTCTCTTCGTTTCTTTTGCTCGCGAAAGCATCAATAACTACTTGAACACGTGTTCGTAATAAATTTTTGAATTTTTGATGGTTTTACATTTAAATTTGCATCTCGAGTACAAATCAGATTCATCGAATACAAGGGAGAAAATTGCAAATCCAAACCATCGATATGGCCAGTACAATGCACGGAACAAGTAGTAACGCCCGAATCAAGTCAGACTGAAGGTGCAATTTTGAGCGAAGCTCTCTCGGAATAACGTCTCATTTTGAGGACGTCAGAGGCCAGACAGTAGTAAAGTGCAAAGTGGATTACTGGAGCGGCTTAAAGCTCCTTTAAGCTCGTCTTCGTACACCTTTCCTAATGAACAAATTGAAAATAGCGATCAAAGCCATCTTGATCACTGTTAAATAGTTTTATTTTGCCTTTAGTTAAATTAATGGAAACTTGTTTACAAAACTTTTCAAAATTGATAATTAAAGCAGACGAGCCACGAAGATGTAATTAATTATCTTAGAAAAAGTTGAAGTTTTAATTTAATTTAGAGAAGACCTTTAACCTTAATACGCGGCTTTACCTCGTCAAACGAGAAATATTTTCTCTTTTTTCTATTCATAATTTTACAACTCAGTTTTACGATTTAACAAGCTGCGACACAACGAAGTTTTCGAGAAAAAATAATTTTACAAACTTCCTTTAAGTTATAATTACAAAAGTTGAGTAAATTGATTACTTGGACGATAGACAGGAGCCTTTATTCATCACCCAGCAGGATTATTTTTATCAGTCTCCTCTGAAAAGAAATAACAGACACGAATGTCGCTGTAAAAAATTGACGTTCGATAACTATTTCTGGCCACGTTAACTCATCGTCAATTTACTTTCCCTCCGTATTAGGTCTTTATCAAGTACACTCGTTCGTTATAAATATAGAGCGATCTCAAGGTAGCTTCATTAATTAAAAAATTTCTTTAAATATGCCAAGTCTGCCCTGCCGGAAGCTAAGAAATTCTCTGGCTCATCTTACTTCCGATGTAAATGCATTACATGTTAGGCAAAGGAATATAAGGCAGGGCAAACGAGAGGTCGAGAGAAAAATGTACATTTCAAAAATGAAACAGTGTAATGTCGCGTAGGAGGATCAACAATAGTAGAAAGTCTCAGGAACCCCCGGGGCTTGAAGAAATTTTTCTCTACCTCTCCCTCGGCCGTTTTATAGACGACGATAAAGAAGAGTATAAAGAGCGAACTTCCGAGAAGCAAAAATCGTATAGATGCATTCTGTCGGATTTTTATTTATGCAACACTTGTTATTGAAATATTGTAAAGTGTTTTTCAATCGTATATAGAAAGCGGCATTCGTTCTCTTTTGCTTCTAACATTTATTTAAATGTAATAATTTTTTTCCGGCTTTATTCAACTAAATCTGTTTTTTTTTTCAAAGAAATGTACACAATACATTTTTAATATACTAAAAAATATTAAAAATTGTTCACCTCTGCATATGCAAACAAAAAGTTTTTCATTACTACAGATATTCTTTTTTATCCAGTATATTTTATTTGCAAAACTGTTTGGTTATTTAATAATCTGCATGAATGTAGAAATTTCGTAATTTGATAAATTAAAGAATAATTCTGTATGTCACTACTACTACATTTCATGCAAATATCAGTACCGAATTTTTCGAATATCTGATTTTCAACGGCGTAGGTTTCATTCGAGTCATATGTCCTGACAGTTATGTCACTAATTCGTGTACGTGCAAAATTCATCCTTTTCAACCAGAAAGATTTTTTACATATTTGTATGCTTGGAATCCTGCAAAAAGAGCTTTTGAATTTTAAACAATAAATACCTTTATACTGTAAGCTTCATATTTTATTTTCATTATTAATTAAGCGAACCAACAAAGCTTCATTAAAGTGAAAGAAAAATTTTTTATTTACTAATGCTGATGTATGGAAATAGTATTTTCTAACGAGTTGATTCTTTTCAGAAAATTCAAAATTGTTTTAAATTCCCAGGTTTGAAAATTAATAATATTTCATGATCATCGTTGAATCAGACAAAAAACTTATTCTCCACGGGAAATATTTCGATGGACTAATCACTAACCAAAACAGATGGCGAAAATCAATTACTTTATTCACCAGCCCGAATCGACACCTCGCCCAAAAGATAAAACGGCCGGATCGATAGAAACTATCAAAAAAGCAACTCGAGATTCCGGGCCGGCAAACAGTGCTCAAACGACCGAAACCAAGCCAGAAGCAAGCTCGAGAGGGAAACGGGGGAGAGAGAAAGAGAGAGAGAGAGAGAGAGAGAGAGAGAGAGAAGGGCATTCGTTCAGCATTTAACGGCTGCGAAGGAGGTAGTAAAAGGCTCGTAGGCTCGCGCAGGGCGACGCGTGTAAACCTACTTTCGCGCGCGGCCGGAAACCGATAAATAAGGACGATGGCGATCTCTGCGCGCGGTCGCGCATGCGCAGGCGTTAACGGTTCCAGGGCAATGGCGCCCGCCGAGATTGCCAGATTAGCGCCCGAGCACTCGATAAGAGCGCCCGGACAAAACCGCTTTAAAACTTCGCCGGCAGTTCTTTCGAATTCTCTTAGCCGTGAGAGAGGCTTGAAAAACTTGTTGCTTTTGGGTACGGAGGAGAGAGGATTTGCCGCTTCGAGTGGATATTCGCGGTGTAGGCAGGACAGGATAATGGAAGCGATTAAGCCGGGGTAATTGCGAATGCTTTATGAACGTTTTATTGGCGCACGTTTACGAGAATGTAAATCACAGGCATAAATTTTTTGAATTCCGTCCTGATAATTTTGGAAAATAAATGTTGAATCTTCGTTTGCTTTAAGTAAAGCAGATGCATTCGACAGCTTTTCATTAAGTAATTTCCAACGTCGTAATCGTTAAATTACTTCGCAAAGTTGATTAGCAGTCGCTCGTTTACCTCCAACTAACTGCAAGGTGTTGTTCATCTCTTAAGGTGCTTACTTAAGAATTTGCGCGAACTTTAAAATTCCATTTTTTAAAATGTCTTTTCTGCTTCGAAATTTTCTCGGTGCAAACTTAGTTCTCGAGTCGCATTTAAAATTTATCGAAATTCTCTATGCTAAAGAGGCGGAAGAGCAAGAAATACTTTTGAAACGTACACATTGATTTTCAATTTAATATAATTTCGAGAAGAAAGGAATGTACAAACTTACTTTCTCCCATTTTCTGGAACAAACTTTTAGTCAAAGTGTTTTGAAAAGAAAAGTTAAGCATACAAAAGTTTCGAGTAATCTTGTACCATACCTTTTACCGAATAGTTAAGAACTTTTTCGGAGACTTGGTTAACTGAGATTTTTTTATCAGGAATATTTTGTTCTATAACACAAACACACTGTTGAAAAACTACTTTTAAGTAAACCCTGTTATTACTTCAGTTCATGGCTCAAATGACCCAAAGTTTTCGTTAGATGTCTGTTTTTCTTGAAAAATATACTTTTACTCAAACTCAAGATAAACCTGCATTCACTACTCTCGTATGTCATATCAAACTTAATTATAAATGCGCACGTTTTTACGTTACTTATTTTGAATGTTTCGTTCATCTTTGATCATACATGAAAGCTAAAACTACTTTTTATAAATCTTATATTTTATTTCAATTTGTTATACAAATTAGCAAATCTGTTTTACAAAACATTGCCTTGAACTACTTCCAACAACGAAGACACAAAAAAAACGACGTTAAAAAAAAACAACTCACATTTATTGAAAATTGATTCAACAACCAAAATAACTTTGAAGAAACTCAATATTTTAAAAAAAAAATTCAAATAACCCAAGAAAATCAAGACCATCCGTCAACCTCTAACCTACAAAAATCCCCGTAAACTCCCCCCAATCCGGCAAGGACAAGCGTCTAAGCAACCGTCAGGACCTTAAGTGCAGGCGACAGCATCTGCTCTCTCTTGACCCAGCCAGCCTCTCCTCACCTCTAATGAAAGTACGAGTAAAACGAACCTTGGCCCGCGTAACGAACGCAGCAGCAGCAACAGCAGCAGCAGAAGCGGCAGCTCCTGCATAAAACCCGAATCGAAATCTGATTACGGTGGCGACGCCGGGCGACTATGGCAACTGGCAGGGGGAGATTAGTTTATCTCACGCTGTGAGCCGCTGCAGGCCGGACCGCCCCCCATTATTACAATGACGGCAGCGACGTCACGCGCACACACGTACAAGCCCCCGCTATCAGACCCGGCCATCAAATAATAAAAGTGCACCGAGATAACCCCACGACTGTGCGTACGGAATATCAGGATCGAACCGCCTTTTCGAGGGGGAAGATAGTGGAAGAATTTCGAGGAATTTTGTTGTTATACGTGGAAATTAGGTTTTGTAGATGCTTTCAAAGCAATTGCTTTGCGGGTTTATTCAGCGTTTGAAAAAGCATATTTTTCGACAGGTTTCCTACACCTTTTATCCTTGTTCTAAATCTACGTGCCTGCTCATAACGGCTAATCCAGGTTAACCGAACTTACTGCATTCAGTAGAAGGACTCAAATATGGTCAGCCGTACGGACGGACTATTCATAGACATTCAGTGTTCATTAAATCCGCGCGTCTTTGTACTGTAGCCATTGTCCCGCGTCCTATGGATATTCCCTTTGAATTCTAAATCCATTAAGCTTACAGATAATTTGCTACAACCGAACTGATAATTGCGTATCTCATAAATGTTTGCCCGACGTGCAGCGTAAGAAAAGTGCCCCTCGTTTCTCATAACAGGTTGCACCGAGGTAGGAGCAGCTCTCCGCGACGCTGAGAAAATGAATCGATTGGAAAATAAGTCTTTATTAGAAACATAAATCTCCTGTACCGTAGCTTTCCAACCACGAAGCCTCCAACAAAAGAAAGAAAGGAAGAAAGCACGCCGAGTAGGTATTTGCCGCAGAACTTCGAAATGCTTTTAAGGAGTTTCTAAGGTCATGCGCACTGTGTCTTAGGAATTAATGCGTTGACAGTTTGTTTGGTTAAAGTTGTAAAAAAAGAAAGACTACATTACTCTAGGTTAAAACAATTTTAGTACTTGAAACGACCGTTTAAAGGAATTCAAGTTCCTTTAAAGTTTTGAATGTACGATTTGCATTCAAGAAATGCATAGAGCCTTGAAAGCTCCCCTAAAAAAGTTGTGCGAAAGTTCAACCCGACAAAAGACGAAAAATCTAGGAAAACTCTTTTACTATCCTAGTGCAGTTTCTATAGAGTGACAATCAATTTTTATCTCCAAGGTGCATCCTAAACAAAATTCCCGACCACCGTAAAAATTTTCCACGAAGAAAATACCTCCGGCGCTCTCGCACACGACAACCCTTTCTTTAAAGCAGGAGAGTGCAGCCTCTAAAATTCAAATTTTTTTAAATTCTCTTCCCCAAAGAAAACGTTCCCTTACGTCTAAAAGAAACAATGCGCACAAAGAAATTTTCACGCCTTCCTGGCCATAAAAATTAGTCTAGCTCTCCCGTTCTAATTTTCCACTTTTGTCCGCGTCACGTTCAACGACCCCTACTCCGATTTAAAAAAAAAACTCTGCAAATCCTGTAACACCAACAGCTCTCCGCAGACGGGAACAAAAAGCGGACTCGAAACTCAGCACTCTCCTAGCTCGGTGCGCGCGCTCGGTAAGCTCGGCCGAGAGGGAAAAAGTGGGGTGGGCAGGCAGGCTGCCTCCGGGGCACCCTGTTGCTCCTCCGGATCAATCCAGGTATATATACTGGCTGGCTGGAGCTCTCGCGTATTGCGCAGCGACGCGGCCGGCTGTCTCGAATTCCGCGCTGTAATGCGGCGCGTCCGTGTCATCGGCCAGAAAACCAGATGATCACCAGCCTGTATCAAGGGGTATAATTTAATAGCCCCCGCCGCTGCCAATCGTTATGAGGAGAGGCAGCGCCTGAGCGACGGATTCGCCGCTGAATTGCGGCTTTTATATATGCGACCTCGACGTGCACTTGTTCGCGGCAAGCGTTGCTTTTTGTCGAAGCCAGGCGAGATATTGGGTTTTACGAGGCTCGATGTAAATAAATGAGTGGTCAGCATTTGGAGTATTGAAAAATGGACGGGTTCGTTGCCTGCGAATTTGATAAAAATTGTATTTTCTTAGCAGTTTGTCAACAGAACGTGAGCTATTCTTGACTGATCGACAAGGCAGAGCGTGACAATGCAAATGTTTGGGTCTAAGCTGATAAGCGAAAACAACCGGAGGATCGATACGTATAATATGGATCGCAAACTTTTGCGCGGGAAAGACTAAATGGGACGCCGTCTAAAAATACAAACGAAATCGAATTCCACCGTTAAATAAGTCTTGCATGGAAATTGAAGACTGACTTCCGATATAAGGTCAACTAATTTAACTGTTGAAAGGGCTTCACCACCAGCGAAACAATGAGCAAGTATTGTGGAAAAGCTGTCAATAAAGCAGAGAGTTACTCAGCGAGTTCGATTACGAAGCCGAATTTCAGCGCGTAACCCCGAGATTTATTTTATTGCAGCATCAGCCGGAATAAGTAGCGGCGTATATCAAAAAAGCATCGACAAAGCAATCGCAGCGTGAAACAATCGGCAAACAGCACTGCTCCACTTCCAGCATTTGCGACTATTACGCAGCGCCTTATAAATAGAATCGAGTCCGTTTGCAATTTCCTCGGCAAGTCCAATTAAATCTCGCTCCTTTCGAACGGAAGAAAAATGCAAATGTCACCGTTTGTATATATATATAGCTGCACGGCGGCGGCAGCCGGTAAGTTTTAAGTGTTAAATTAAAAAAGTTCATTAAAGACACCGGGCGCGACTGACAGGCCGCCGCTCTCGGGAGTAATGAAAAAAAAGTAGCCTGGATATTTCGATTTCCTCGAGTAACTATAAGAGCGAGAGAGACAGAGGAGCTGTCCTCTCGTCACGTCCTGATACAACAAGAGAGAAAGAGAGGCTGTGACTACGCCGGCAAATGCAATGACCCGTCAATGGATGCTCGCGGCTCTTGAGGGATCGAATTTCCCAAGTGGCTTGAATAATTCGGAATTGCGCGACTCTCCCGCCTTTGTGCCAAGCGCGCGCGCGCGTATGCGTGTGTGTTTGTGTGTGTGTGTGTCTCTGCGTGTGGGCAGGCGCAATCAAAATGTTTATAATGGAAGGCAATCCTGCAGTGCTCTCGCGTCCTTTATTGCTCTAACTCGAAATAGACTTGCCCGGCCGGCCGCTGCTATGGTTTTCGACCGAGTTTTTCACTTTTTTCGAGCGACGAGCGATTGAATGGAAGATCTGATTGATTAAGGCTTTTACAGTCGCGAGGAAGGGATTTTGTAGACGGACCCTTGTAAAATATTCGAGTAAAAGTTCAAACTTTTTTAAAATTTTTTTTTTTATACTCCTCCGAGAGACATCAAATTTTCAATTTTCTTCGCGAGTTGACGCGGTTGTAAATTGTTAAACGATTTTCATGGTATGAATTTTTCATGAAACTAAAATTTCGAAGAAAACGCAGGGCTTCACGGGGATTTAATTCCGTACTCTAAATATTTGTCGCCAAAATTCATAGATCACAATAAATGCGTGTTATGTATTCATCGATTTTTCCTTTTCAATCGTCAATTCAAAAGCAATTCATTACCGTCGCATACTTATTTATTCTTCGCTGTCAATTATTTTCCCCTCGGCCGCGTGCATTATAGATTTCCAATGCCACGCAAACGGATATTACCTTCTCAAGTTACATCGTATCAACATCTGTCATTTCTTCCGCGTTTTTCCCCCAGGACTCGCTCCTCTCAAAACTTTTCTCCCTGGCAGTGGTATTTTTTAGTCTTGCTCGACCCGATTAATTACGGCGATTATTGAACGGATCCTTAAAATAACCTTAAAAAAAAACTCGCGAGAAAGTTTGATGCACCCTTTGAGGAGGGTAATGAGGTGACTTCGCGAAGAATCGCGCTGAGCGCTGCTAAGTTTAACGCAAAGTTTCGCTTTTTCCCCGAACTCCTCCGAGTCTGGCGGCTTTGACGAACCGACATTTTTCGGAAGCCGCTGATGATGGATACGCGATACCTGCAAATATTTATCCTTTGATGGGAAAGTCCGCTCCGCAGATGAAGAGTTTTTTGCCGCGAGATTCGGAGAAAACTAGATTTTTTTTGTAGCCCGCGGCAAGAAAGCGCGGTATCAAAGGGACGAAATGCACATATTACACTGGGAAAAGCAGACTCTATACTCGCATCTGAAACTATTCAGAGCTCAATCAAAACGCAAGTCCCTTATCGACAAATACTAAATTCATACATAAATTTATATAATTGCTAATATTTTCTTTATAAAATACGCGAAAATTTTGAGTGATCGAGTTCCGCTGCGCCTACTAATGTTTAAACTGAAAATTTATAATCTCGTTTGAAAGTTAGTTCCTCATTCCCATTCATAACTGTTTTAGCGCCGAAAATTAAAGTTTTTGAGCAAGCAAAGTTTCATTCTGCACTTGGCCAAGTACTTAGTCATTATATTAGCATTTACACCGCAACACTTATATTCCAACGAGTTTCTTGCGTTCTCAAATCGAGAGGAAAAGAGACCTAATTTTAGGCTCGTAGCATCGTAAACAAGATTAAGAATTACAGCAGTTTTTTAGTGCGCCAACGATATAAATAGAGGACCCTCAAAATAAAAGAATCAAATAAGTGTTAACGAGTATTCATATTCATCGGAGCCTGGAACAAGATGAAAATGTAATTTCTAACTAACAAAGAAGTGACGGCCGACTCTTGAGATCTTTTCACCCACGAACTTAAAAGTCTACATTGACTCCGCGCAGAATTTTTTTCAAAGGAACTTTAATTTACTTCCAGAGACAAAAAATACAGAGCCTTAAAGCCGCCAGCTTCAGTTCCTCCAAATTAATAGCAAACAGACTTAATAAACTCAAAAGACATTTTTCGATTATAAAAAAACGCGCCGATTTAAATCCAGCGGCAAAATTCTCGAAACACATTAGAAAAGCAGCTTAACGAACACGTCGCACTTGTAAGCAGCTTTCCACTTCCCTTATATCATACCTCCCCGCCGCAGTCACGCAAAGTATATATGTATATACGAAATATACACATGTGAAATCTACATCAAAGCCGGCCGGGTACAGCGGAATCTGGCTTCGAAATTACAGATCGCATTAGTGTCGATGCGGAAAATAAGAAGGAAGCAGCGGTCCGAGGGGACGAAGCTCCCGGAATCTCTCCTGGGGAATTATTTCGAGTCCGTTACTTTGGGGATTTATTGGGGAATGCAAACATGCGACTGTAGGGAAATCGGACATTTTCTCGAGCAGTTCGATTGAATGAACTCTCGCGACTCCCGAATGATTGATGCAGTCGCGCCCGACCGAGAAAACTTTCATATCTCGACGAGCAACGCATTAATCAAAGTGCGAGGACTCGGGCCCTTTCATTGTCGTTAATAAACATGTGTTTTCTTCGTTGGAGAGCGTGATTAATGCGTACTGAGGGGATTAATTGTTAATCATTTTTAAAATAATGATATCAACATTTTTATTGAAAGAGTGTTTTTCTTTTCTACTTCGCCGAAGTAAAGCAATGATCGATTGATTTTCAAATTCAATTTTTAAACTCTCAACAACTCTAAAAATTACTTAGCGATCTAAGCAAACATCAGTTGAGAAAATCCAACTAGTTTCTAATCCCCCAAACTCTTAATAGCACTAATCTCAAAATTACAAACGATCGCCTCGACAAAGTAAGAAGCTCCTCCACTGTCAATACTACTTTGGCGAAACAGCAGTTGCGAAAGAAAAACTCCGACGGCATCTGACGCAGACTTTCCTTGCTCGGGGAGAAAAAGGGCAGCTATCGGGAGTTGTTCCCCCTTTTTTTTACGATCGACGTGCAGCGCCGGTACATTCGATCGAGCGTAAGTGGACGTGACGCGACTCGCGAATGACTCCCCGGAAGAAAACAGCAGGCAGCGTCAGTCCGGGTAAGAAAAAAAAGTTTTCTACACCGGAAGAATTGAACGCACTTTATCGTCCGCCCCGCGAATAAATTAACCTGATCGGGTTTTATTGGGCGTTAAAAACTTGGCTGCTATTTGTCGGAAAATTAGTCAAGTTTCCTGGGGAGCCCCGGAAACGAGCTTTGCTTGGAGATAGGGAATTAATTAATGTATGTGCCGCGGATGTGTGCTCAATGTTTCAACATCAAACGACGCCTGGATCGGAGTAGACGAGGTTTCATTTTGCTCGGATTAAATGATGCGAGGTATGCTATAATACGTTGAATAAATACAATTGTTTTGTTTAACAATATAATGCTTCAAAGATTAATGTTTAAATTTAAAAAAGAAAAAAAAGAAATAGTACATTTTCTTCAAAAGCTATTTTAATGCTACTTTTGTGCAAAGATTTAATAGAAAGGGAAGCTGCTTTAAAGCATATCTGCTTGCTATTCAGCAAACATACAGTACGGCGAGAAGAAAATGAAGATTTGAATATCTACGTTAAATTCAGCGCGAAATTAATTGGACGCGAAATTCATCCGTTAAATCTGTCGTTATAATTTAGTTTGTAAAATCAAAGCGCAATGCCAAAGTCAAAAAAACTGCCATCAATCCTCCCAACTAATAAAAAGACCCAGCTCCTAATCCTACATCAGCCCGGCAATATGCAGCACCCCCAAACCCCCTCTTAACATCCCCAGAAAAAGGTCGCATGCAGCTGCCATTATTACCAGGACTGATGGCGTGAAAACCGAGACGTATATATCCTCGAGCGACCCCTCGCCATCCGTCATTGACAAAACGCCGAGAAATAACACTCCGCGATCATTTATACGTCCTCTGGAGCGGCTGCCGTGAAAAATTGCCCATCTCCGCTCGGGCTCTCGAAAATCTTCACCGCAAAGCTGCTCGAAACAATGGGATTCTGAGATTTCGAGATTGCGGCCCGACGCTTGATCGAATTTCGACCGAGAGACTTTCGCGGTCGCGCGCGCGGGGGCTTTTCGCTTTACCCCGGGAGCTGCGCCGCCGTTCGATTTATATTTTCGCCGCCGCCGCCAATCCCGCAATCTATTTTCAAACTGGAAACCGTATTTGGCCTTTTCGGCTTTTAAATTAAATTAAACCGCCATTTTTTATTTATTGATTTGTCAGTCGCATTTCTGTAACGAAAGTCGAGGGAAAAACGAGGTTTTACCGAACTGATTGCTTTCACGTTACGCTCGATGCTTTATAAAGCGCAGTCGCAAAAGTTTATTAAGTTTGACAAACTCTTTTACTCAGTGTTTGCGCGTATAATAGTTTTTTGCCCTCGTTCGTCTCTGATAAGAGCAAGAGCAGCAACGGCCAAGACTTTAATTACGTCTTTACTCGTTACGGCCGATATGAATATTCCACGTCGTAGCGCGTTTTTTTCAGTGTACAAGGCTCTCTCGCCTTCTGCAATGCTGTCAATTTTAAGTCTTTCGCTTCCATCGCCAATGAATAAAAAATTAACTTTTGCTCGAGCAGCGAGATTGTTGTTTTTCAGAGCCTTTAAAGGAATTAAAAGGTGCTCGCACTCGGCATCCCGAGTCATCATAAATTATCGCAAAAACGGTTGAAAGCCGAAAAAACGAAATATCATTAAGCTATAGAAACTGCAGAGAAAAATTAAAATTTTAAATACAGTTCCTCGAATTTTCGAGCTCCCGCTTTGCAGCGGCCTGCCGGTACTTGTTTCCAGCTCCGTTTTTTGCAGGACGCGCTCTCGAGGCCGCAGCTTTTGAATATGCACAAAGCGAAAGTATCTCTCCGGAAGATTCGAAACTCCGCTAAAAAGCTACCCTCCTCCTCTGGCGCTTTTCACCCTCCAGACCCCCGGAAATCAGCGAGCGTAAATTCGCGCTTACGTAAAAATCCCGCGAAATTCGGCGAGAGCACTGATAATTCATTTGTCTGCTCCGATTTTTAAGCGTGTGTCCGCGAGAGCGCGGGGAGCTGCTGCCGGCGGCGCGAGCAACAAGTTTATCGACCGGCCGCGTCCTATATATGCCGCGGGAGAGCCGAGGCAGGATGAAAAGTGCGCTGCCATTGTGAGGGAATAACGCGTTTGGTAATGATTATCGAGCGCGTCGACTGTTATTGTTATTGTCGCGCGGATGCGCGCCTCTTGTTTGTAACCAATTAAACGCCAGGCCCTTTTTCCCTCGAGGGCTTTTGTGCGCTAATTAGTTCTTATTGTTTCGGGGTTATTAATATGGATTACGGGCGAGTATTGTTGCCGGCGGAAGGCAGTCAAGGCGCATGATGTACTGCCTTACGCCGCCGAGATTATATTTTCTCCGTGCTGTGATGCGTGAAATTTCAAGAATATGGAGCATGATAAATAGGTCCGAGCAGTGGAGTAATAATCTTTTTATTAAAATGCATTCGTCAAAAATTTGTTAAACGTTTTATTAAAGTCGGAACGATGTTTATAAAAAGCTGCGATTAGCAGGAGCTGATTTTGAATTTTTAATACCAGCGGGAGAAATTGCCTCGTCGAAATTAATGAGAAATTCTTTATAATCTAAGGATACGGCGAGAGATACCGCAAAAATTGCTTTGCGAGTGCAATGAAAATTAACTTGATTCACGAGCCGTATTAGCACCCTAATAATTCATGCTGAAAAAGTAATTCTAGTCGTTTTCCCGTGTTTCATTACCACCCGAAGAAGTTAACAATAATTTTCTCCTAAAAAAATTCTCGCTCTACATCTAATGTTTTAAAGAAACTGTTCCTCGAAACATCTTTTTTATTACAAAAGTTCTTTCGGACTGGGGAAATAAATAAAAGCGAAAGTTGGTCGAATGCAATCTTCGCAATTCTAACTCGCCTCCGATTCATTTCGTCTACTTCCCAAGTTTATATATCGGGGCTTATATATAATTAAAGAGTCGCAAACTTAACAAGTAACTTTGCTAATTAAGCCGTAATGCGTTTGATAATTTTCCTATTAGAGAAGTTTGCCGAGTAGTAATTTATGTACCAGAAGCTCACTTATATTATGTCAAGTGTCTCGCTAATACCGCCGAGTGATATAGACGCACCAGCGATTCCGTGTGAAAAAGTTACGCGACTCGGTTCACTGAACTACAATCTGCTTCTCGATCTGGATAAGTATTTGGCGATTGTAGCTCGTCTCTACATATATTATATTTCAAATCAATCAGAAGTAAATAACCATAGTGTAAAAGAAACTTTATGATTCTAATTTTTCTAATCTTGAAGAAATGTAATTTTTATTAGTATATATCCAAAAGTTTATCTCGAAGTACAAACAAAAGCATAAACTGAACGTTTATCACCGCGGTCAGGTTAACAGAATTCGGTCGTAAAATTGGCTCGTCCATGTTTATTTTCGGCAGCCCGTAAACCCCCAATAAACAAACGAAGCCTTCCACAGCTTCGGCCGATAATTTCGTCAATTTTATTATCTCGATAGGGCCGTCTAATTCATCGCGTGTAGGTACACGAATTCGTGCGCCTGGGAGATCGATAGTACTCGGTCATTTTCCCCATATTATATGCGCATAAGTCGGCACGTGCAATTTGCGCTTTACGATTGTCGAGTGCCACTCGAGTATATATCCACGTGCGAGCAACAAGATATTTTCCCCCGGCCTGGAGAGCTGTGGAAATACAAATCGGTTGAATAAAAGCGCACGTCGACGGTGCCTCGTCGAGCGAGAATTACCTTTGGCTCGATTTTTTTTTTATAAATAAAGTTTACTTTCGGTTGTTTTACAATTTTAATTAATTAATTAATTAATTATGTATTTTTAATAAACTCAGGTAATGAATTAATATTTCAATGAATAAAGTTAGTCCTTCTAATTAAGTATTTATTTATTTATTCTACAATTCGGTTTTCATTGCCTTCAAGAGTTGTTATTTTATCGAACTATTCGTTTTAGCATTTCCATTAAACTGTCAAACAGTTTCAGATAGTAGAAATCAGATACCGGCTGCCGTTATATTTAAAATGTAAAAGCGCAATGAATTCAGTTATCGACAAGGGGCCAATATTCCCTCGAAAGGCAGTCCAATAACTATACGGTCTACCCTAATACCGCGTCCGTCTCCCAAGAATTCATTTGCCAGCTCCATTTAAATTACCATAAAAAACACAGAGAGCCCGAAGCACTCAGCCGGTGCTTTTTGATAATACCCTCGTCTCCTGACAAAAGGCGTCGGGGGGGAGGAGATTCGATTGCAGCGATCCGTGTATGCGAGAAAATCTTTACCTCCGAAATGCCGGCTGTTGTGTAGCTACGTCGGGAAGGACTTATAGCCGTAATTATGAGTGAAGAGGGGAGGGGGGGAGGCAAGGATGAGAAACCCCTCAGAGTTGAAAATCGATCGAGGCCTTTCTCCGGGGATCGACGAGAGGGAGAGAAATTGACAGACCGCCTGTGCTCTTGCATAGCTCTCTGCCGCCGAGGTATAACGGCATTTTCTTTCTATTGACCGAATTACTTAATAAAGTGCGGGCGATGCTTGTTTGCCTACCTATTCAAAGGAAGCTCGTTTCGATGAATGCGTGCTGGGCTTGTTTTGATTTGATTGCGGCTGCCCGCGGTTAAATCGAGCCTCCGCTTCTACCGTGAAATTTTAATCCTAATTTAGATGAATTCGATTTGCGAAAGAAATTCTGATGGCTTTTGCATAAAGGATTATTGGCAAAGAGATAGCGTGCAAATGAAAGGATTCGAATTTAACGGAAACAACAATTACTCGCTTCCGACTCGTTTAAACACTCGCTAAATAAACAAAAAATCCAATTTCCGGCCGTATCTAAAGCCTTCCCAAAATCTGCCAACTAAAAGTCATCTCTAATAAAATCTCTGAATCAAGCTTTCAAAAACGCATCGCGCCAGATTTAAACCAGACAGATAAAAACACAGCGAATCGACGTCGTGCTCGGGTGGAGATAACGCCTTTAACGAATCAACAGTCACGCGTCCAAGTCGCGCCGCTCATCATTTTACTCCGCGATAAAAGCGTCTGGCTCGCGGCGATGCGGTCGGAGTCACAACTCTCGTCGCTCTTCGCGGCTTACGTAACGATCGTCGCGGATCATGTTCCGGAGAAAGTTTATTCGATCGGAGGGTATTACAGATTTTTTTCGTCTTTCGTCTGTTTTAAAAGCTTTTTGTTTAATTGAGAGTTTTAGGAATATATTTATTGAAAATGAATTAGCTGCAGAAACAATTAGTCGGATTCTGTTATTTTAATTTATTTTGCCGTCGCTCTTAAGCCCTGGCAACATAAGTAGAGCGACGTTAAATAAGATTAAAAATAATTTATTTTGAGAAATGCAAATAAGATAGCAAAAATTATAGAAAGACTTTTTTGGAGAAGAAGGATTAGCCTTTAAAAAAACTTTTCACGATTAAATACCTTCCCAAAAACCATAAAACCCAAATATTTGATCACTGATAAATAACTCTTTGCATAAAACATTATTCCTTCCCATTTGTAAGGTAATAAAAATATTAAAACTTCCAGAACTTCTTACAATACCCATCTTCCAAGTAGTTTCCATCTAATAACAATAACCATTCCATCGAAAATCTCTGCCGTCAATGCAACAGGCGGCGCGCACAAACAAAAACTCCTTACACCCAACTTTCCTCCAAGCTTGCATCCTCCTGTCCGAAAAACCGTTACGTTCGATTTTGGCTGAATTTTTTAAACGCACGCGTCGATGCGCTTAGATAACGTTTTCGGGGCCCGCTAACCCGATCTCGAAAAAATTTCGAGAGTTAAGAATCTCGTCACGACTCGGTATTATGCATGCGCGGCCATTGTGCGAGAACGGCGCAAGAACAAGATTGCAGATGCTACCTCGCGTATAATGAGGCGCGCCTTTTGTGAATTTTTGATGGAACGTGCAAAAGCCTGGGCTCCGAGCAATCGATAATCTTTTCAAAGTAAATTTAATACTTTTTTTTAGATTTTCTTTTTAAGGCGAGTGGAAGGAATATTGCATCGAATATCGAGCTCTCCGAGTATTATTTAATACAAGAGGAGGGAATATTCATCAAAACACTTGAAAATCCATTTCGGAGTTATATAGGGTTTGATTTTCTGGCAAATTCGATTCCGAACCATTTCCTCAAAATATTATCGAATAATTATTTCCCCATTCCATTACTGTAAATTGTAAAGACCATAGATAAACTGAAATACGTATATGCATAAATAATATTCCCTAAAGCTGATAATAGAATTAGTAAATTAATTCCGGCATTGAGACCAGCTTAGCTTTTAGTTAGGGCGAGAATATAGATTAGCTTTAGTGAATTGGGGTTTGAAGTGTTTCGCTCGATAAATATCAGAAGGTATTAAACAGCTCTTGACCTGCTTTGTCGCATTAATTTAAAAATCCCAAAATTACTACAATTCTTATAAAAACAATTTGAACCAATCCCGCGTCGTCGAAATAAATTCTTTAACAAAAATTCTTTAACAAAAATACCACCTGTTATTCATAAAAGCACTAGAAAGTCAAATCATCCTCCCTCCCCTGGCAAGAAGCCTCCCCAAATCAGGACTCAGACGTGCAGCCTATTAATTTCATTGACTTGCGCTTTCTCCCGTTGCATGACTCGGCCGGGGGAAAAAAAAATTGCAACGATCCAATCTCCGCCCGGAGAAAAAGCTCCCAATCACCTCGGCGCCCTCCGCGCTATAAAACCAGTAGCGAAATAAAATCAAGGAAGGGGGAGGCAAATCCCCCGAAGCCAATATACGCGCGAGCCATTATCCAAAACGCGATCCACCCTGTGGGACCTTTGTACGTGAAAGAGAGAGAGAGAGCTTACAATAATGCTTCGGTTTGCGGATCTGCCGAACAATCGATGGAGAGAAGAGGGTGCGGATCTTAGTGCTCGATTTGCCAATCACGTGCTGGGCGAAGGTTATAATTAATTGGGAGGCATTGAGGTAGAGAGTTTGGCCAGAGAGATGTAGTTATGAACTCGAGCTCGTATTGATGCGGCCGTTAACGTCATGTGTATTTTAAAAGGCATCAATTAGTCAGTTTGATTGCTCCGGCCGAAAATGACTCGGAGCTGTTGCCGCGTTTATTGTAATTAACTTGCCCGAGCGAACTTTCGATTCGCGCTTTTTTTTGCGGCCTGATTGCCATTCGATTAGCGAGTGTTCGTTAGCAAACATTTTATGAAAAATTGATTAAGGTATTTGTTGTTGCTTTTAATGGGTTTTAAAGCGTATACTTTTCGTACGAAGAATTAATAAACTTTTCCGCTTAAATAAAAAGGTTTATAAATTCTACCGCTTAATTAAAAATTTTATAACGTAATCATTTCAGCGGCAGTAAGCATATTATGAAAGTAAAATCTTCTGAATAATCATTTTAAAACGAATAATTTCCTCGTAAATATGTATAAGCTTTGAGCCTCGAAAAATACCTTCGTTATTAAATAAAGATATGAAAATAGGGTTTTCATTTCAATCATTGTATTTTACACAAAGCCAACTGCTTGATAGAAGTAATAATTGATCCTCCATCGCGCTTACAATTAGATTACTCTCCGCTGGGCAAAGCGAAGAATCGCCGGAAAAGCGAAAAATCCCGGAGCCGATGGAATTAAAAGATTCCTGCCCGGTTTGTCGAAACATAATTAACAAGTTGCTTCGATCCGAGGCGAGTAATAAGCGCCGGTGCCGCAGTATTATCCTCCCTCGGGCCGCGCCTCGGCGCGAATCGAAGTATCGTTGACCTCGATCGATTTCTCCGGCAAAATTTCGAGGGGGTTTGCGGCCGCCGTCTATTACGTCCTGCGAAAATATTATCCGTCCGTCCGCGAATGCGATTTAACTTGCTTAACAGGCTGCCCGCCGGAGAGGGTATTTCATTTATTCCGCGTTATCGCGCCGTTTCGACTTTTCCGAGGGTTTTTGTTGGGCGAGGAGTAGTTGAGGGGTTCGGTAGCGACTGAGGGATGGATGGATGAATATTTCATTGGCCGGATCGATTTTTAATGATTGTTAATGGAGAATAAATGGAAATCAGGGGGTGGCTTTCGTAATGTTGCAATATAGCAGATAAATTACTATCGCTCAGGAAGTTAAATAGATTTTCCTTGAAACGCTTTTTGTAAAAACCAGATAATCAAATTGTCCCGCCAACAGAAGTTGATTAATGCAAAATACTGCAATATTTAATAACTCCGAACTGCTGCAGGATCCGAAAAGAATTTCTATATTCCTTCCGATCTACATCGCACATCTCAAGTAGTACAAGTCAACGCGCACCGCGCCCGGGAGCACTCTTCCCTCTTCGCTCTGAAATATTCAAATTCGACTAGACGCGCAGCGCCGTGAAAACCCTCGCGAAGAACAGGTCCCGCGTCCCGATAAAAAGGGGGAAGGCGCTAAGCGCGTCGACGCATCGGCTTGCGGCGCACGTCCGCCCGGCGCTGTGCAGCGCGGCGTCGGCAAAAAGAAACGAGCGAGAGAGTCTGCGTGCAACAGCGAGCGGGAAGCCCCCTACCTCGCAACAGGTGGGCCCTCGGCGACGTCGCGCGTGAGCTTTAAACCGAGCTGTGTGCATGTGCGCGTAGGCGTCCGTAAGAGCGAGATCAATAGCTCTAATTGTTTGCCGCCGATGCCGGGGTGGGCGAGAGGGTTGCTTTTTTGGTGCGACTTTTTTTTTTACTTGCGCTCTTGACGGATGAGTGACTTCGCGGGAGGGTAAGGAGGATTTTGAGTTAAACTCTCGGAAAATGAGCTGGGAGCGTTTAAAAAATATTTTTTCGATAAATTTTAATGACTGACAATTTTAGGTCGTCAAGGAAAAGTTTCAGTCTCTTTGCGGAATTTACTTTAAGGAATTACTTCGAGTTTTTAACGATCGCTCGTTCGTCGACTAATATCGCGTCCATTTCCCGCGCCCGGATTTATACTTTTAATTTTAATAAACCGCGATAGAGGCGCGACACAGTAAATAATTAGGAAGTAAGGGGGGTCGAGAAGGTAGACGAGCGAGAAGGATTTCCTCCAGGGAACACACACTCTGAGTTCCGATACGATAAAGAATTCGGGGACCGAGGGACTCGCCTACCGCATGAGACCCAGCCAGCCGCCTTTCCAACCTATGCTGGATTTTCTCAAGAACACCGAGGTAAACTACATCGAATTCTCGCTCGCGTCCGTCTCTCGCGCGCAGCGCTAAATTTAATCGATTTAAGTTCGTTAGAAGGGTAACATAGTAAGGCAATAAAGCAGTATTAATAATCGATATCGTGATTCATTGAAGTTGCACACCTATGCATGATCCCGCAATCCTTTGAAGTAAAGGTGAAAACTTTACAAATTCTCTAAAAGGTAAAGGACCGTTTAACATACTCTTAAACTTAACAGTGGCATGTCTATTCCGTGCAATTATTATACAACATTTCACCGTAATATTGCTAAAATGCAGCTAGACGTCTCATAAACAAAGAATTTGCTCGCTTGATAAAAAAAAAATCTTATGGATAAAACTACTGTTACAAAACGATAAGATAAATTGTCATTTTAGTGTATAACGTAAAAACTCAATAGTCTTCTGTAATCGCATATCGATGTCAATTAAACACGAAGGCTCCGTTTTAAAATAATTTCGAGAATAATTTTTACTGCTCCCAAGCTTTTCCTTAAAGACCTCTCTAAAAAAAATAATTGCATCCGGCTCTCAATACCGACTAAGAACAATATTGTTACATCGCAAAAATCAATAAAGCAATTAACTGCCCTCTTCCAGGAGATTAGCTTTAAACGCGACCGCGAAGAGTTAAACGCGCACACGCGTGCAATCAAACAACAGTTCAAACCAAAGTCAGCCCTTTGTGCAGCGGAAAATTCAGGCATTAAAAAATTTTTAACGAGCGAGCCAACGAAACGCTGAACTCTGCAGCTACCCCAGCTTGTTTTCGCCGCGGATACAATTAATCCGCCGCTTAATTGCGAGAAAACAGACCTACCAGAAAAAACAAACAAACTGCGCTCGCGCGAATATCCGGCGTTAATACGAGCTCGAGAGGGATGAGATATTTTCACGAGAGGGGCAGGAACTTTCCCTCCTCTTTGGGGGAGTTCGTCGGTGGCTTATTTATTACTCGCTACCTTTTGCGTCTCGAACGCGAGTCGAGCAGCGGATGATATATTAATAGGAGTTTCAGGGGAGAGAGAGTAGTTTTTACTTTTAGGACTCGGGATTCTCGAGGGGAAGCTGAACTTTCAATTTTATGATGAGTTTTCTGAGATCGTGACCACTGAATTATAGATGGTTCGTTCGTCCCAATGTTGCGGAAGTTAAAGCCTATAATGAGGTAAATAAATAACGAGGAAATATGAGATATAACTCAGTTTCGATCTCATTATTTATTAAAGTGTCCGTCTATCAGTTTTCAATGTAATATTTTAAGGATACATGTTTAAATAATAAATCAATACTCGTGCAACTGACAATGAACGAAGCTAAGGTGTAAAACATTTAAAAAAAAAAGATCTGCATAAAAATCAGCTTCCGGAAAGTAAAAATTCAAATAAAGCACAATCCAGCAGCCAAAATTAATAATCAGATCTTGGCAAAGAGTGAAAAGGTTTCCCCTAAAAGGTTGCTCGCTAAGCTAAAAATAATGAAAAATTCAGCAGCGGCGTTGCGTAATCCGGGAGGGGGTGAAAGGGAGGAGAGCGCAAACGAAATTCATTAAGAGGTCCCGTCGCGGTGCGGCACTCGATATCATCATTTTTCACGCGCCTCGCATGCATAATTCAGGCGGCGGCGGCGGCGGCGGCGGGTGCAAAAACCCCAGGCGAAGAATCCTTTTGAAAAAGACGGCGCGCGGCTCCTTCCTTTTCATTTGCGCGCGGCGCAGTATCCATCTCAATTTATCTTTTTATCTCCGAGCTTTCCCCCGGCTCTCGCGTCTTAATTTCCCCCCTGTCGCACAGAGAGAACAGACGAAGCTTTCTTTCGCCGGGGGGCGAAGTCTCCCTTTAGGAGGGGAAGAGAGAATTCTCTTCTGTTTCTTTTTACGTCTCCCTCTCTCTCTTCTTTCTGTGTGTCGCGCAGAAATCCTGAAGACTCGGCTCTAAAATACCGTGCAATCCACTTAAATGAGGTCTCTGTCTTCTACGGCCGCTCGTGTGTAAGTATTCCTTTTTATGGTCGCCGGACGAATCTTGCTAGGAGTTTTCGGTATAATGCATCGACGTGTACAATGGCAGAGCCCCAGGCGTACTCTTCTCTTTTTCGCTTCTTTATTCGAGCTTTTTTTCTCTGATTCTTCGCCAGGAAGACGGGGTATGAGGTGATTTTTAATGAGTTTCCTATTCAAGATATTGACAGCTGCCTGTTATAATCTATTGTCCGCTTGTTCAACTCCGTCCTGTTATTTTACTGTTCTCTTTACTGTTGATATTTAGTAATTGAAGCGTACTCATATTAAATGCAGTAATGTTATTAAATTTATGGTTTAGTGATTTCGTGGTCAATTTAATTTTAATTTAGTTTATTTATTATCTTTGCTTTATGATGAAATTATTATTCAATAATATTGCGACATTAACAATAAAATGAAATAAATACATTCTAAAAATGATTCTGAAAAGTGTAACTTTACAAAATATAATACAAAATATATAATTACAAAGTATAAAATATTACAAAAAATCTAATTTGTCAAGAGACTTGTTCCTTTTTTCATTTGAAACCTCTTAAAACCTACACTCGCAGAGCAAATGTAAATAATCGTCTTTATGAAGTCATTATTCCCGGGCGAGCACGATAAATTTCCCTAACTTTAAAGTCGATCCAAACTTTCTCCTCTGCGCTAAGTCTATGTACTTTTCTCGCGACGCCACTGCTGCACTCGAATCTACTTCTAACACCCCGGACACTTCCTCACGTGGGCCCAAAGCACCTCTCGATAACCAAGAGTCCTTCCGATTTTTAATACACCTCGTTGCAGTTTTCCAGGGAAAAGTCGATCAGACAACCGAAGCAAGTCATTTTGTTTATTATTCCGGCGCTAAAGTTTTATCGCTGGCGAAGGAAACTTTTTCCCTCCCCTCCGTTAAATCGCTAGAAAGCAATTTCAACGACGGAGGCAGATTTCGAAAAAAAAAGGATTTTACGCCGTCAAAGTTTCCCCCCGGAATTGTTGCGCGAGCCCGTAATCCTCTTGACAAGGAAAAACGCCGGGCTGTCGCGAGCTGTAGCGATTCGATTCGCCTCGAGATTCCTCTTCTGCTCCTGCTTTTTCTCCGTCCGTCCCAAGCAGAGGGAAAAGGGATTTTTTACACGCACGAAAAACTGTTGCGGGCGAACCTTCTTTTCCGCGTCCATTTGTCTTTAGCAGCTTTTTCAGTCGACGGCAGCCGGCAATTTCTCTGTTAATTAACAAGTCTTTCAGAGACTAGACTCGCTCAAAATCCAGATTACAAAGTTGACCGTAAAGTAGAAAATACGAATTTTCACGTGTATAATAATTTAGGGGACTTAAGGCGTAGTTTAAAATTGAGTAAATAGTAAAATGAGTTTAAAAAAATCTAAACTATCAATTTAAAAAAGAGAACAATTATTCAAACTTTATCAGAAAATTTGTCAGTAAAAATTCAAAATTATAAACTCAACCGCGGCAGTATTTAACAAATTATATCAAAATTCAAGCCCCCCGGGGGAAAAATTGTGAAAAATCCTGATTGCCAAGTGCAAACAATCCCCCACCCCCTCTAAAATATGAGAAACAATTATCTCCTCGGTATATACCCGGCGAAGCTAAAATAAAAAAGCCCGGTCTAGAAAAAAAAAATGATTAGCTTATCATCGAAATAAATCGGTGCTCCCTCTCGGCGTAATTTTAGATTAAATAAAAAAAAGGAGAGCTGCCCGGCAGTGTTGCGTGCGGCATCAGTCGCCCGTCAAACAAAACCCCCCCTTCACCCAGTGAAAGTGGGGTCGAAGTTCATGAGAGACAAACAAAAAAAAGTCGCCGGCCGCAAGAAAGTCGACCGGCCGAAGAGAGAGAGAGAGAGAGAGAGAACGACAGATGCTATCTGTCTAATTAATGGGCCAAGATTACCGGGCGGCGTGTGACACATTTCGGCGCGGGCGCGCCGCGCTTTTTCTCCCCGCGCGCGAGAGCCGCCCCCGGGAAGATGCGGATTAAAAGATTATGCCGGGCAAGCCACCTAACGACGCCGTTTCCGCGCGAGAAACTTATTGCGTTAACCCTCTGCACTGAGCGGGATAGCGCAATTGCCGCTGCTTTCGCTTCTTCTTTCACCCCCCTCTATCAGTCTTTACGTCTATGAACTACTTATCAAGTCAATCTACCGACTTGGTATTTTGCTGCGGAATGTACGAAGACGTAAGCTAGTTATATATATATATACGTATGACAAATGTCAGTTTCAATAATTCTGAAGTTTGTTTTCATTGCCTTTAAGATTGATTAACAAGAATGCAACAATAAATAAGTAATCATAAAGGTGCGCAATACTAATCCCAGATATCGTAATATCGAACGAGCGTCGTGGAAAATTCCCAGTAATGAACTGCAGGGCGAACATCGGTAAAATCCCAAAGCAATCGCTAACCACGCGAATCACATAATCCACTTCCGAGGCAATAAACCGTCATAAGATCCAATGTCCTACTTCTTCTCGATATATAACGAACGAACCAACCTCGCCGCACTAATCCGACCGAAGGGAGCAAAAGAAAGATGCTAATCCGCCAGTCCACCTGCTTTTCATCCGCCCCATAAAGCCGAAATGCCGCTGTATTACTGATAACGATGATTAATTTTATTTTACTTCTCTTTTTTTTCCAGACTTTCCATACTTTTTTAAAAGTCGTTTCTACGAATGGCTGCACCTGCACAAGTTATATGCATTTTTCCTACCTCTCTTAATTGCACTCCTTTTTAATTGTGCAAAAAGAGTAAAAAGAAAAAAAAAGAGCAGATTTTCCCCGGGATGTTTTCAAGATAATCTAGCGGCACCCGATAGTCTCATTGAATCCGAATCCTTTTCCGTCGAAATAACCGTCGGCGCGCAGGGCTAAAAGGTTAATTCAATCTTTGAATCTCGCGACAGTCGCGCAAATCCCCGCCGGAACAAGAAAAAAAGGCGCCTCCCACCTCTCCTCCAAGGAATTTCAGCGACGCTTACTCGAAAGCCGGTCATTTGCAGAGCTCCGCGCCGGCGAAATATCAGATTGCCGAGGCTCTCCCCGTATACGTGACCGGACACCGACGGCAGATTGAAACAGTGCCGCCTCGCGCTTAGTTATACATGCATTAAGCGAGCTGCCTTTTCAGGAGCGAACGAGCGTACGTGTCGTTCCGCTTCTGCGAGAGGATCAAGCCGGCGGGAGAGTTTGTTGCTACGTGTTACAATCCTTTCGGGGGACTGCAGCCTCTCTCTCCGCTTGTGCCTCGGTGATTTTCTTCTCGCCGCCGCGGATAGAAAAAGGAAGAGTCTGTTTTGCTGCCTGACGCGGCGGTTAAATCGTTTCGAATACGCCGATGAATGGGTCGTCCGCACGTTCGCGGGGTAATTAAAATTGGAAGCGGGTACCGGCCGATTTTATTGTGCGTCTATTTTATTGTGTGCTTTCAAACTCCCTTATTTTCGGAACGCTCGTTTCTGAAATCGGAAGAAAAATTCGACAATGCTTTTAGAGCGATATTTGTACTTTTTCATTGCGCTGTAAGAGATGAGGAAAGTTTCATGTTACGTTCTATTCAACACAACAAAATAATCCTCTGAATTTTCGTGCAAAATAAAAGCTAAAATATATAATTTAGAATTTCAAGTTTCATAATAATTTACGTAAACGAAAAAGTCCAGTACTTGGAAAATTCAAAAACCTGACGTTTTAGCGATCTCCATTTCAATCTCGGCCGCTGAAGGTTTCAATAAAACTCCGCAAATTTAAAGTTTTCAAGCTTTTGCTTGACTTAACGCGATAACCATCTAACATGTATACTCGCATATAAAGTAAACATCCCGCTTAGCTCTGCACACGACCGCTAAGCTGTTTAATGCCTATTTACGAAAACTTTACCGATACACTTTGAAAAAGTTTCGATTAGCTGGCAAAACTTTCCCCAAATAAATAATCCCATCCACGCTGATCTAATTCCCACCGATTCCGGCAAACAAGAAAATTAGCATTTCAAATCGAAGCCCCCCCTCATTAATAAAATCAGATCCGTCTTGCCAGCAGCAGCAGCCTGGCTGCAAAAAAAAACGTCGCGTCGTTAGCGGCGATCTCTCCGCCTAATGAAATCCAGGCCGAAACGAATCGGCGTGTCTCGAGGGCAGGCAAACGGATCCGCGGGGCTCTAAATAAAACGGACTCGCGCAGGAGGAGCTCCGAATCCGGACGCCCAGGCACGTCGATCGATGCCCGGGGTGCGTTCTATATATACACACTCGCGGCGCACACTCCGCCGTGTACATAAAGCTCTCGCTCTCTCTCTCCCTCTCTCTCTCCCGCGCCGTTCCGGCTTTTCCCTTTCGTTTTTGCCTGCCGGCGTTTATGGGCTCTCCAAACTCTCCGGGGACGCCGAGCCAACGCAATCGCCCACTACACCAAGATACCGCCTTTGTGCAGAGAGACGTCGAGGCCAGATCTCTCCGACTGTTGCTGCTCCTGTTACCGGTATACCGGCGGCGGGCTCTTTTTTTTTCCTCTCCTCGGATCTGCCCGGAACGTACCGATTTGTCGTCGGCCGGAGGGAGCATATATACAGTTTTTGCGAGCAAGTTGTGGGCTCTGCCAGGTTTAGGGGTTTGATCGAGAGGGTGCGATGAGTCGGACGGTATGATAAGAACTTTTTTGCAGATAGAGATTTGGGGAAACGGACCAATAACAAGGTCTCTGATCGTTTACGGTCAGTAGCTGCTGATGGAATTTTTTATGGCTATAACAATAAAGATACTTTTAATTTATTGGGCGCTAAAATAC
This sequence comes from Ormyrus pomaceus, assembly GCA_900474385.1. Lineage (NCBI taxonomy): Eukaryota > Metazoa > Arthropoda > Insecta > Hymenoptera > Ormyridae > Ormyrus > Ormyrus pomaceus. Next base: position 5,824 of record UCOM01000756.1, on the reverse strand, counting down.
GACTGTCTGATTACCCAAAACGTTGATTAAACGTTACTTTTGTACCAGAAAATAGCAATAAATAATGATTGTTTAGAATTTTACAACATAAGCAAGCAAGAAAATAAACTTTAGACAATAAATCAAAAGATTTAGAACGAGTGCGATAGATCGGTGTGAGTCTTTTCATCTAAACTTGGAGCTTAATCTGTTTCTATTCTCGTTACTCCAACGTTTATTCGATTCTTTCGTACGATTACTTGTTCCCGCTGATCCCTTCTATCATACTATTTTCTTCCGCCGTTTGTTTGCCTCCACTACGGTTAAATCGGCGCTGTTTGCAGAGGAGCTCGAACGCTTTGATTTTTTAGCCCCGATTACCGCGAGCGCATGGAGAGTTTCATTTTCCCCCCGGGGATTTATTTCGAAAATATACAAGCGAGGCGAGCCAAGCAATGGGCCGCGATACAATGAAAAAAATTCCGATCCAGCAACAATCGAATCGTTGTTATTTTCCAAGCCGGCTTTTGCCCTCGTTTAACAGATAATTAACGCGCCATTTTTGTTTGCGCGAAATACCTTTCGACGAACCAAGCGTGACCTGCACTTCCGGCAGATTAAATTTCAACTGGATTATCAATCACTCAAAAAGTGTACACTTCTTCTTTTTACTGCATTCTTAAATCTTGAATATTGCTTTCCTTTAGACGGCTGTAAACTTCTATGGACATTGCTTTATTAGCTTTGGGGATATCGCGCTTTGCTTATAGTTCATAAAATATATAGTTCGCAACGAGTCATACCCTTCAAGCAGCTTATCAAGCTCAGCTCTTGAAACTTTAAATCCGCAAGATCTTTACCACATATTCGCGAAACATCAAAGTTCCTGATAGACTAATAAAAAGACAATCACTGTATTCGTGCTCCAAAGTAGGAAAACTGTTTAACCTAATTTCCTTTTGCAGGCGCACCCTGAACTCATACCTTCCGAAATACAGCTTCGAATAGCGTATCGATACACCTTTTATCGAAAACTCGCATCGCGCCGAAAATAACGAGCGTAAAACGAAACTGCCGCTGCAGCGGTGACGAAGCGAAAAATGCCGCGAATAATTTCCCAAACTCGCATGGCGACCGGCGGCCCGAAACAATGCCAGCGCGCGCTCGAACTTCTCCAACTCCGCTCGGCGAATTCATCGACCATTCCGAGGCAGCTTGTACGCAGAGAAACAGAGCCGGAGGCCGATAAGAGACTCGCGTCTCCCTTATCGACTAACAGACGCAATCGCAACGTTCGCCGGTGTCGGCTAATTAACGGGCCCATAGACGGCTAATTCCTAATTATACTCGATATCGCGGGAGCGAATAGCGGCGGGCTCGTTACGGGCGTCTGTGTATATAAAAGTGGACGCGAGGCGAACCGATAAGCTCTCTCGCGTGCCGAGGCGGGTAACGCGAGCCGAAGTGTAAAGCGAGAGAGAGAGAGAGAGAGGCGAGAGGGGATTTCGAGGGCGCAGCGAGGATCTTGGGGTCAAGGAATCGTGAGTTGCATTTTTCGGAGGAAACGCAGCGAGATTATGATGATGGTTCAATCTTTTTCGAAGGTGTTAACGCGATTAGGGGTAGGTGATTAAAGGAGAGGTAAGAGCAGCTAAGGAGCTTTTTGATGTTTTAATTAACGTAAAATCGATGCTAGCAGAGATTCATTAATCTCTTGTTCGCATTGATCTCTTGTGACAGGTGCGTGCGTTAAACATTCAAGATTGGAGGGAAGAGAAGAAAGATAAATGGTACAAATTATAAAAGAAACATTTTTATTTGAAAATCTTGAAAATACCGACTGACAAATATTATTTTCATTGTCAATTGTTTACAACAAATAAAAACTTATTTTTGGAAGATAAATAATTTTAAAACAACGTTTTTCTACTTGACCTTATTATTCCAATGCAGTAACATTCAGGACAAACGAACTCTGCGTGCAAAAACAGACAATCCCTGCCTTCATTGGGGGGGGGGGCGAACAACAGTAATTTACACTTGAAAGGAGCATCTATCGATTTTATTCAAAACAAGTTGCTTCGTCAAAGTAATCACAAAGCCCGCCCGACAGCAAACTGTCCTTAACGTTGGCTTTTTAAAAACTCGAGCAGAGAGAAACACTCGCGTGAGCGTCGCCCTTTTTTGTGCCGTTTTCCTCGCAATTTATAATTGTTTGCTCGGCAAAGTGAAATGAATGTCTTCGGCCCGGCGGAAAAGTTGCGCGACGCGCGAGAACGAAGTCGCCGCGAAATTCAAAGTTTTCTCGAGTTCCGGAGCGCGGCGCTTAAATTCAAGAGCCCCGGAAATTTCGTTACTTACAAAGAATCCATTACCGTTTAGTGACTTCAAAATCGCCGCTTCGACATCGACTTGCTTTTCTAACTCGGATATCGCTTAATTATCCGATCCCAAGGATTTTCAACTTTTAAAGTGTACTTTAACTTGAGTAGTTAAAGTTCCTACTCGGATTTGCATGTATTTAATATAGTAAATTAATATCTCGGCACTGCTGGAAGTTTTTGCTATTATTTGGCCAATTTTTGACGAATTTTTGTATTTTGACCTAATTTGACCAACTATTAATGAAATGGCTAAATAAACTCGTGAAATTTCCAACAGGTGGAGAGCAAAGTTAGATATGATTTTAGTTTTATTTAAATTGATTTGAGGAAGAATGAACGTATGTGTTTTTATTAAAAAAAAAAGAATGAAAAAATAGTGCAACCGTTGAAGAGCAGACAGGAACTCAATTTAAAAAATTGCAATGAAATTCGAACTTGCCGCGAGTTGCAAAAAGAGAGGATTTTATCGATGTTGCCACTATATTGATGGTTTTACGATAGTTATTATATAAACATCAAACTTCTTTAACGCAATTCGTTCGAATTACGTACGCTTTACGCGTTACGTTGTACGCTTCAAGAACTCGTTAACTCGGTAAAATGAAAATTGAAGTTAAAACCTACAGTTTAAGCTTTCGCAGCAATTCCTGGGGCTGGTTAAACAAAAAATTATGCTAAATACCAGAGAAACTAAAAATAAACTCGTGTTTAAAGAAAGAAAATTAAACATTGTTATCCGCCTCGTTAAATCCATGAATAATCGAGCATGTTTTATTTTAATGCTCAATCAGGCAAAACTTTTGATTTAACTATGACAGCAATATTCCCGAACCCCAGATTTGAAGGGCTTCACCCTACATTATTAATGAGTCCTTAAAATTTCGACAAGTCAGGCGATTTGCGAGTAAAAATATCTGCAGACTAAATTATGTTACCGAGTAATTATTTAATAAAACATTTAGCCTCAAAATTCAGTTTAAATTGCTAAATATAAAATTACCGCTAATTCGTACAAACCATCGCGGCATTTCGCTATAACATTTATAAAAGAACTTCGACCGCCCGATGACAATAAACTTGAAACTCTCGTAAAGCAGACTCGGAAACTATCCAAGCGAATCAGCGCTCCGCCCGACCAGTCAGCTCTCGGAAATTTGCGGCGCGCCGTCATTTCTAGAAACGCTCCCGCTCCAGTATAAGGGCAGAGAGTCGCGCTGCGCGAATCAGGGCGTAGTGTTGGAAGGGCCCGTCTAATAGCGTTCGTGCCCGCGGAAGTTGCGATTCGCAGTCCGGCGTCGGAGAAAACTAATAAGCGTAATCTCTTTCGATGGCCGCCTTTCTTCGGAACAATGGCGGCTTCGAGCCGTTAATTTATGGCTTGCGAAAAAGCCAAGTTCTTCGGCAAACCGGACGGGAGGTATTGTCCGTGGGCGCTATTTTATTTATGGAAGTTTCGCATTTTGTTTTTAATCTTTGGTTTTGCATATCAATTTTTTATTGCCTCACAGAATAGAGTGGATTTTATTTGCGCAGTGCATATAAATAATAATTTTTATAAAATTTACAACCCATTGTAACTTGCAACCCCAATTCAACTGAATTCAATTTTTATCGCAGTCGACATAAACCACTCAGCATCCCGTCGGACCGACTAGATTAGCTCGGCGGGCATCCGGGGGTAAACAAAATCGAAGAAAAGCCACTCAGGCGACGTCATGCGGAGCGGCCGAGGCCTTATATAGCCGTCGTGTCCTGAGCTCAATCAGCGCGGGACACCCCCCCGCGAGCTGCGTAAATGCACGCACGGATGTGGACACTCCGATATATTGCCTGTCCGCGAGTTCGCATCGAAGACCCGATTGCGGCCCGAGGACGCGGAGAGCGGAGGCGAAGGCCAAGCGAAGGAGAGCGAGCAGGAAAGAGGATGCTGATTGGGGATTTCGGGGCTTAGGATTTTTCGTTTTGGAGAGAGGTTTGTTATGACGCATAGAGTTTTTCGGGTTACTCGCACTATTTTCTTTTCGATGGTTATTTAGTGATTTTGCTGAAATGCACCGCGATAGTTCGAAAATAGGTTGGAAGAGAAAATGGGAAGATTAGTAAATGTCTTTGTTCGGAATGAAAATACGAAAAATGCGAAAAACTAAGAAATACGGCTGATTGGCAAAAAATGAAGTTTTGAAAACCATTCGCAGTTGAAAACGTTTTTCGAATTTCGAGAAAGTAGTAAATTACAGAAGCTAGCATCCGAAATATCTGTTAGACTCATATTTTATTTATTCATTTGACAATAAGACTCTGATAAATATCCGCGAACTGCCGTTCCATCTCCGCAGGTATTTCCGTTAATACCCTCCGTTTTGTACACTCCTTCGCCTCCATAAAACTTCACAATAACTCGTTCACCCCCATAAGCCGAGGTGCAAAAAACTCGGCGCACATTTTCCTCGCGCAATAAAATCGCAGCTAACCCAATACAGGCTCCCGACCGCCTTGGAGCAGAAAGAGTTTTTCGATTCGACGTTGAAAGGGGTCAGTCGCCAAGGAGCAGCGACGCAGACTCGCTCGGACGCCCGAATAATGCAGGCGCGAGCGGCCTATACGTGGACGGGAAAGAGTTATAAAAGGTAAAATATTGAAATTTTAAAAGCTCCGCGGAACTGTTCCGGAAAATGTCCCGGTCGATATAAATCTTTTAGAAAGTCCGTTTTTATTATTTTGCCCGAGGGGCGAGGGAGAACGCCGGGTGGTTGCGGGCTTGAATTGTTTTCTGCCCGGGCGAGCGCTTTAATCTGGTCGAAATAGCGTTTTTTGGGGGGAAAATCGAACATGTGTACACGCTAATTTAATGAAAATATTAAAATGTTGCGTTTAAATTATCTGAGCGTATATTTTGTGTCTTATATTTTATTCATTCATTCATATAAGCTCTAAAAGCAAAATGAATTTATAATTCCGTAGTAACATGTATCAACAAGCTTATTTATAACGATACGAACCTGTTTTAAGAACATTTAAAACTGATAATGGTGTGCAAATCATAATGCAAATCATAAATGTGTTTTACAAGAAAAGTGCTCTAAAAGCGTCAGTTCTACTAGAAACTTTAATCCCGCAATTATACCGCGAAACCAGCGTCCCCCACAAAAAAAAGTATCCTCGAAACAGCAATCCGACAATGAATCAGCACCCCCGGCCGCAAAAGAAATCGCGACAGGCGTCACTATCCTGGCAAAGCCTCGTCTATTAACTCAGAGGAAGAGCCTCGAGGCGCAAGCTTACGCTAACCCCTCGTTTAATTTTCTTTCGGACCTTCGGATCTGCGCGCGATGCAGACGCGCCGCATCGGCCACGCCGCAACATGCGCGTTAATCTAACGCCAGTTCTAATTAAACCGGAGCTACAGGCGACGCCGGCCTCAGACATCAGAGGATATTACCTCCTTCCTCCTGCTGTCCCTC
>UCOM01000755.1:0-63005 GCA_900474385.1 Ormyrus pomaceus | reverse complement strand
ATTATGAATTCTTTGAATTTTTAAAACCGAATATTTTTTTACATCTAAAAAAATATATAAATAAATCTTAATAGTGTTTACACTGCTGCATTAAGAAAAATATTCGAATAAACTTTGAATTCATAACTTCAAAATTGAAAATTGAATTTTCTACATGGCAGTAATGAATTATAGATAAATGAAATTTTAAAAATTATGTTTGAAACTCTCACAAGGAATAAATTTCTAATATTTGTAAGAAAATTAAAGCGCGCGGAGCGCGCCTGAATGTCGCTTGTAGCAATAAATTTTTAATTCTTTTTCCATTATAAAGCGAGTATAATCTCTTTTTTAATTCGTAAAACTACTGATTTCTGCATCATTTTAACTTTTTACATTTATGAAACGCGCACTCTCTGCTTCAACGGTAGCACTTTCAGAAGTCAAAAGCAACAGCTTTTCAGAAACGAAAGAAACGGAGAAACGTGCATATTTGGCTATACCTACAAAATATCTGTTTGTCCTAGATATTATTTTTTTTGTAACGCAAAAGCTTGCACATCTTCCGAAGCAAAGGAGAATAACCGATGAATTATCTTTCTTATTCATCGATAATTATTTTACTTTAAAATATAACTTTCATCTTTTCACTATTATTTTAATAATGTAATCAACAAATGGACCCGCAATCTGATCAGCCAAACAGTGACTAATAGAACTGCATTTAAATTTGGCTAGCATGTTTTATTTAAACTGTACTTGTTTTATTGTAACTGTAACATGTAGGGCAATTATTATTATCACACCGAGATAGAATTGTGTATATTAATATTTCTGACAATATTGCAAAGTAAGTTAATTTAATTTAAATTCATTTTGAATAATCCATTTTTGTTTATTCATTTTGTCGATTGTCTTTGTCTATTCTATAAATACAATATCGTACCTAAATAACCGGATTAAATTAAAAAAGAATTTGTGTTTTTCTTTTGCTTATTTCTATCTGTTGAATAAAGTTTGGAATCTTTTAATGCAATAAATAAATTTATGATACTAATATCAATCCAAAATAAAAATGTAACAAGTTCAATTTGCTATAATAGCAGTCTTTTTGTACAAGGTTTTTTCCATTTTAATACCTTTTGAATGCGATTCGAGGGAGAAGAAAAAAAATTAAGAATGAATCGTAGCCAAAAAAAAGGTATTTTCCCCGCAGTGACACAATTGGGCCACGAGGTTGGATTCAAAGTGAAAAAAGAGGAATCTCATCCTTCTTACCTGATTGTGCTCCGACGTGCCATCCGCATCGATGGCGCGAACGTGCATAACAGGCGTGCCCGGAGGCTCGTTCTCCAATACACTTCCCTTCTTTATCTCCCGAAAAACGGGGATGTTGTCGTTGACGTCTAGAACCTTGATGTAGACGTTGGTATCAGCGCCTAGCTGAAACTTGTTTTGCACACGCACGATCAACGTGTAATCGGTATTGCTCTCGTAATCCAACGACTGAGCGAGTTTGATTTCCGCGACGTTGTTCTTCGAAACCAGTCTACAAGAAAAATAATGTAAGTTTAATATCAGCCGAGTCCGAAATCAGCTTCCGCTCAGCGCAATAATTGGCACTCGATTTCTCTTTAAAAAGTTTTAATGGAGTAACTTTTGAAAAGGCAAGACGGTAATTCAAAATCAAAATTTTATTTAGCTTACCGAAAAGTATTCTCCTTATTCGTCTGCACAGTGCTTCCGGTAACGAGCTCGAAGAGAAAATAGTCCGGACTCTCCTCGATATTGGACTGGGCCTCGAGTCGGGCAATGGTCGCCTCGTAATCACTGAAGTTCTCGTAGAGTCTGATCGGCTCCTGGGGACTCACCACGAAGGTCGGCGCCTTCTTGTGCGATTCGACCACGCGAATATTAATGTCGATGACGCTGAAGCGCGGTTCGTCACCCTCATCCTTCGCCATCGCAGTCATGCTGAACACGTAGCCAGGATTTTTTTTCTGCAAACCATCAACGAAATATCACTGTAAGCTTGTATACTAGGTATGACTGCACCGAAAACTAATCAATTTGTGCTCGTGTTAAGTTAACATTTAAAACATTTCATGGGCTCTCGAAGCATAATTAAATGAAATTTAATATTTCAAAGTTCACGTGAAATTTAATTAAATTCTCTTACAAAATGTAGTTTCGGTATGACATACAAATGGGAAATAAACGTCAAGAAGGAAATGGTTCGAGGTGAAAATGAGTTAATACAACTTACCTCAATGGTCTGATTGAGGAAGATGACACCTGTATTGCTGTCGATTCTGAAGTAGACTCTATCATCGGGGACTTTGTTGGCCGTAATGTTGTAGCGCACGACGGAGTTCTTGCCGTCGTCTATATCCGTGGCTGAGACTCTCATCACTTCGCGACCAATCTGCAAGTCCTGTGGCACTGCTTCCGTATAAGACTGTGCCAAAGCAATGAAAAAAACGGAAACTCGATCAGCAAAATGATTGATTCACTATAGCTGTCAATTCTAGGAAGCTTTCTTTGCGCGAATTATTAATGGATTTTTATTCATTTCTTTTAGTTTGACAAATAATCATTTTTAATAGAGAGATCAATAAAATTTAAAACAATATTCTATATGCCGAATCGATATGCTTTACCGGCCCTGATTTTCGGAGTATTTCTTTCCGAGCTTCTGAATTGATTATACTCAAATGACATATGTTCTTGATTTCTTCAGCTAATTAAAAGTTTTCTGTCAATCCCAGCAGTTTCTGGAATTGATGTAACTTGATCGACAAATAAAATTGAGATAGACAATAATTTTTTATGATCAGATCGACTGTAAAGAAAAGAAATTTTATGGATTCAAATGTAAAGGTGACTAAACTATTTCATTTCATTTGTGACCTTAAATTTTAAGAATAATAATAAATGTATAAAATTAGCTTATTAGTTTAAACTAATTAAAATTGAAAATTAGGGACAGTAAATTATCAATGAAAGTTTTCCATTAATAAATGTCGCACAAAAAACTCGTGAATCCAACTAAAACATTAAAGCAATTGTCATTCATACACTGAATAACACAAAGATCTAATAAAAAAGTGAAACCTATCGAAGTCATGCACAATATCATATGTGTATAGTTCGCTGCTGACGCTACTGTGTCATCGATTTTCTCATTATACACCGCAGTAGATAGTAATCTACTTGTACATGCACATTTGGACTGCATTTTATGCAGAAACTATGTTAAAGACAGTCCTTAAATGAAACTAAGATATAAAAATTATAATTATAATCTTCTAAAGAAGCCTTTAGTAAAATTAAAGAATCGATTTTTCTTGACTGCACAAGAACTTTTAATTTACTGAGCTAATATCATCATCTTTATTAGCGCAAAGTATATTGAATCGAAAATATGCTTGTAAAAGGAATGTAAAAATAAAAGAAAAGAACAATTTACATCTGCACATATATGAACACCTTAAATTAAAATCGTGCAACGAATTTTAAAAAGTTTAATATGTAGGTATTATGACAGTAATTAAATCGAATTCATGCACGTACAAAAGAAGTGCTGCACTGACATGGACATGAATGGAGCAAACAACAGAGCAAATATATATGTACCTGCGAATAAAAAGGTGCATTTGTGCACCCGACTTGTAAAGCAGGAAAATTTGCCAAATTTTTAAAATTCTTTAATTCAGAAATTTAACATTCATTTTTGCGTCTAAAGCTTAAAGCAAATTTTGAACAAAAAACCTTTTGGGGAATCGAAATACAAAGTTTAGAATCACAGATAATAATAGATTAATTTTAAGAAATATTTCACGTCAATGTCAGTCAATGAAAAACATATGAGCTGACCTAAAATATTCCTCGTTTACACATTGATAAACCTGAACAAGACGATTCACAAACAGTACAGTAAAAAATATGACACTGCAGCGACATTCAGCTCACGTTTAACAATCACGCGTGCATGTTAGTTATGTGAGATTACGCGTGTGTGCATGTGAGTATACACACAACAAATTCGAGAAACCAACCTTCGACCCGGGTCCCCAGTAGTCCTGTAATCGAAGGCAGAAAATCGAAGCAAAAGTATGTTAGTGTCTTCCTTTCTCTTTCCCTCTCAGGCAAAAGTTTTTCAATATTAGAAGGTGAAGAAAGGGGGAAGGCGGACGGAGGAATATTTATTAATTACACGCACGTTACATATTTAAAACAGAGATATCGAAAAAAACAACGACACTTATCAAGAAACGAAAGAAATTAAAAACGGAGGCCTCTTTCGGTCACCCTCCAGGAGAGATTATGTTTTCAGAGAAAATGACGCTGGACGAAGAAGGGCGATGAGATTTTTTTTCAAACTGGCCGGCGATACTCACGACTTTATCGAAGACCGGCGAATTGTCGTTAATGTCCTCGATAGTGACTTTGAAGGTGCAGACGTCGTCCAGCTGGGGTCTTCCATTGTCCGTGGCCAGTACGGTCAAGTAGACCTCCTTTTCGCGCGCTGGCTCATCTCTGTCCAGCATGTGAGTCGTCCTTATCCATCCGGTCATATTGTTTATCTCGAACTTGAGCTTTTCGCCGTTAGCCGTAACGAAGCTGTACGTGATGGTCCCTTTAAAGAAAAGATCGATTGCGCCAAGTTAATAACGTCTCGTCAAACTAATTCAAGTAGTATAGTATGAAAATTTAATGTTTTATTTTTGTCAGATTGGAAAAACATTGCTAGTCGCTTAATCGCGCATGAAACTGGTTTTAAAAAAACAATCATTACCTCCTTCCCTGGGTGGGTCCCGATCCTCCGCCAACACTTGAATGACCTTTGTTCCCGGAAACTCTTCCTCTTTGACGGTCGGTGCATAGCTTGAGCAGTTCGTAAATACTGGCTTGTGGTTATGATTCTCCGTTTGTTTCAGCTGCTCAATAGATTTTTTTTTGTTAGAAATATATATTTTTTATTGTGAATTAACTACGGCAAAACTCGACGTAGTTACTTATTTATTTAATATTCAGACTTATTTTGTAGATCATTAAAGATTCATGTTATTCTAATTTTCAAGTCCGATTTAAACATACACAAAACTATTACTATGTCCGTTAGATTTAATTAATGAAAAAATATTTTTCAAATTTCATTTTTATCTTTTGCTTCACTGTACACACACTGATTGAAACTCATTTTATAAATGCATAGTAACTAATTTTTATTTTTTGTTTTGTTAAAATTTTTTATCTTCAAACGAACGAAGTGGCAACGAACAATAGTAACAGTGTAAGATCTGTGAACGAGTAATTGTAAATGTAAACGCGAGGAGGTGTGTGCTAGCAATGTTTGCACGCCTAAAGTTCGATCACGACTAACCACCCAAGCAAATGTGTCACGCTGCTAAGTCTTTTTTGCATTAATCATTTTAATTATTACAACTAGATATTATCAATACTAAATGTAAGGTAATTTATTTACGATGCTCTACACATATACCTTTGATATAACGAGCAATAAACAAAAAAACCGCTGGCAATTCATTGGCACTTAGCTTCTTCCTAACTAATTTATGGTTCCAAAATTATCTCCGAGATTCATTAAAAACAATCGGTTTCAAAAACGTAATTTCAAACTATTCTTTATTTAATTAATTATTTATGTTTGTATTATTATTTTATTTTTTACCTCCATTTTAGAATTTAATAAGCAGCAAACAAAATTTAAATAAAAAATTTGTTATTGGAATATTTCAAGTATTAATGCGGAATTCTTGAAACTCCATGCGCAAAGGCCGATTTCGCGCAACTTAAATAAAAATGCATGTGATAAATCAAGCTTTGTACAAGTCGTATTAAAATATAATGTTTAATACAAGAGCAAAAAGGTGATTTTAATCTGGTTACTTTTTCACACTATGTTCTTTTAGAAGAAAATTAAATAAAAATTTCAAGTAAATTGACAAGTAAGTTTAAATTTAGTCAAACTAGTTTAACACGAAAAAAAGCGTTACATTAAAGTTAGTTAACTAGGAAGCAAAAATACCTATTTTATAGGTCAAATTTTTGAAAATACTTCATAAATAGGCATTTAATGTTTTTCATCTCTATAACGAATTTAAAACGAATTAACCCCCATCGATTAACTGTAAATCTTCTTAAGTAAGACAAAATAATCTAATGAAACCGCATAAAAAATGATCAGAATACATTACCAGAAGTTCATCGTCGCTTCTCATTGGACCTCTATAATCGGAGTGCCTGGAATGTCTTAACTTCGTTGCTTGACCTAAAAAAAATAATAAATAATTTGATATTACTGGATTCGATATTTAAAACATATTTTGCAAGGAGCATTATTAGTTATTGCATTCATAAAAGTCAATACTTCATAATTTAATAAATTTTAGCTAAATAATAATCATTTGATACATGTAATTAATTGTAACAGCCAATTATTAAATGAATTAAATTATTACGTGTAAACTTTTCGCTAATTGTTGTATACTGCATTTAATTAATTGATTTTATTTCAGTAAAATATGCGCGAGACAGTATTTTTCTATTACCCAAATGTTGCAATTTAAATTATTATAATTTTATTATCAATCATTAAAAGTAAAGAATAACATTTTCTTTATCTAGTTCCCGACTTATGCGCCACAAATTAAGGTAATACTATAAGTGCGGTAGCGTTAATCACTCGAACTCAAAACAACAAGGAGGGTATAATGAGATTGTACGCATTAACGTCACCGTGATTGAAATTACATATACAAGGATATAGGTGCAGGTGTGTAACTTGACAGGCGAAACGGTCCGAGAGACATACTAGGATCGTCACTCGGTAGGGAATCGCATTAAGTGTTTACTGGATGTTACGGTCCCCATTCGAGATGGCACATAACGCTTGTATTATTAGTGGTACATATTAATATACGATAAATTAATTACGCGAGCCGTTTGCCGCAAGCGAATGCTCAATTAGAGGCTGTCTTCTGCTCTCTAAAGTTTAACCTTAAGATCAAACCTGGCATCGGTGCCCTCAAAGAGACGAGATCGCGGAGCTCTAGAAATTTTAAAGTTCATAACTGAATTTCTCATTTTTTCCCTCATTCCCGAGCAATGATTGAAATGCTATTTTAAGTGGGATGCAATTCTGCGCACGAAAAGCGGTTTGTTTTCGAAAACGAAGAGTCAAGTTTACGCTGACTGAGACTCGTATTTTCGTTCCATTTCGAATATCATCTGCGCGATGGATTTTGCTCTGAATAAATGCCGATAAACAAAATTTGAACCGCTTCCTGCGCATCTTCCACAATAGACCTCTAAATTCCCTTGGCTTTCATCCGGCACAAAGAGCGCCAAAGTATTATCCTGATAAAATAAACCATTCTTTAAAGCAACTGTTCTATACAGACCATTAACGCTCGGCGTTAAAGCTTCGTTGAACGACGACTCATTAAATTTCAAGTCTAGCGTTCGGTCTTTTTTAAAGCTCCTTTTTCATTTGAAAACGTGACGAAGCCGCGAAAGAGTGAAGCGAAGTCAATCAAGAAAGTGGCACCTCGCAACAACTTTATCTCTTCGATGCGGTTTTTTCGGAAATTTCACTAGTTGGACTTTTCTCTAAAAAAAGTTTGTTTAAATTTCCTAATCTATCTTATTTTTTAATCAAATGAAGTTTCTAAAATTATATCTTGATTTGATCTCCAAATTTTCGAATAATTATGAATGACATATAAAATTAATTTTTGTGTTGAAGTAAAATCAACGAAAATGTCGTGGTAATGTAACTAGGATTGTTATTATAAGCTACTCTATTATAACAGTCCGGTTATAATCCAGTAAAACATTTAAACCGACTAAAGTGAATGGATCCGTAGCGTTCGATTTCTGAAAGTTACACAAAGTTTAAAACGCTTTCATCTCGGACCAGAATATATAAAAGCTTCCAGCGTCAGTAATTTGGACGCCTCGTTAGAAATTTCGAAATCTGAAAGTTCAAATCGATACCCGAGACGCGAGAGAGGCCACACGAACGCAGCCAGCTCCGAGTGTCAGCGCCGAGCTTTGAAATTACGTTCCGCGCGGAGGCTCCAGTCATTAGAGGGATTGGAGCTTAAAAAGCCGCTGGTTTCGCGCAACGGGCAAAGAAAGTCCCATAATTAGTCGGAAGCTCGTCGCCAATAATCGCGGCGTACGTCATTTGACGAGAGCGGAGCCGCGCGCGGCCCGGCTTTTTATTTTTTCCACCCTCGGGCGTAAATACATTGCCGCGAGCGCGGAGAAAGACCCGACGCCGATGACAGAGTCGTCAGCCGCGAATTCGCCCGGATAATTACAAGGGACGGCCGCCTCTGTCGTCAGTTTCCTTTGTGTGCGCAACTTTGCGCAGATTATTTAGAGAGAGAGAGAGAGTTGCCGCGCGCGCGTCGACGTCGTCTCGAATTCGCGAGCCGCAGCGTGTGCACTTGTTCAGAGGGTACGTTGATTAAGTTTCAGCGGGCGAAAAAAGGCGCGAGAAGAGCGGCAGGCCAAAATAAACGAGGGGCTTGAATTCTTTTGGGCTTTCTCGCGTACGCTCTTTTGTCGTTACACGCGAGGAGGCTAAGCACTTTCATAATTTTCTGCTCGCGAGAACGGGCACAAAAGGCCAATTAACTTGTCTTTCGCCCGGCTACTACTTATTTATCGGATAAAGCTTTTTCTCCATTCACTTTTGCCGTTTTCAATTTTTTTTTCTTCTTTTTTTTTGCTTTAAAAAAATTTTGCCGATAAAGTTGATCAAAAAGCTATTGAATTTTTTCGCCGACGTTAGAAGTGTAAAAAATTGCTCTCCCGCATAGAAATAAAAAAAATTCGCGTTACCGTTTTGCGAATCGTAAATTCAAAGGAAACGCGAAAGTCCGATGCACGTTTATCTGATTTTAAATAAAGTTTCGCTTTATTTACAGTAGAATCGAAAAAAATCGCTATATACTTTGACACGATTATTCCTCTATCGTGATATAAAATAAATTTCGACACTGGTGTCTAAGTCGATTTTTAATTCCCTCGCTTCGTTCGGGCGAAAAAGGTCTCCCGACGTGAATAATCAACTTCCACGGCCCTGTCGAAATGTAATACTATTACTGCACTCTAACAACATATTAAAAATTGAATTTAGCCTTACGGATTTTTCCCTCTTTCGCGTTTGCCTTTGTCGTAGGGAGTATACGCGGCAACGGTGGTGCGTAAAATCGAACGATCGCGCAAAAAGTTCCGATTCGCATTCGTGCGCGGTCTGCGGGTAATGCAAAAAAAAAAAAAGTCGAAGAATAATAAACCGCACTGGGCGGAATAGGGTAAATAATAATGAAAAAAAAAGGACGGAGCATTAATCAATTCGGCCATAAAATCTTGGGGCATTAATTTGGGCTAAAAATTTATAACCCCGAGCAGCTGCGCGGCAAATACGCGCCAGCTCTAATTCAATCTGGCCGCACGTTAAAAAATAAAGCGATCCAGCGCCGCTGTAGGGATAAATCAAGGCTACGCGGGAGAGACAAGGAGAGACAGAGAGAGAGAGAGAGAGAGAGAGAGTGTAACCCTACGTCTACCCCACGTCTCATTATAGCGCCGTGCGGCATAGAGCACATACACCTACATGCAGAGTAACAAGTGACATCGCGCAGGACCGGCCATCTCGGTACACAGGTCGCGCTGTACGTTTTCATATACTCTCTGGAGAGAGAGGGGGCACCGTTGCGCGTAATTTTGAGACCAAATAGGCTCTCTCTCTCTCTCTCTCTCTCTCTCTCGCAGCGCATGCAGCTTACATTATGAACGTATGTACGTACGAGATCCAAGTGGCACGTGCGCGCATACGGGCGGCTGCCGCCGCTGCATAAGCGGACAATGGCGGGCCCGAGGGGAGGGCAACGAGGAAAGAGAGCCCTATGCAAATGAAATCAATTCAGGCCGTCGCCGCGACGCCGCCGTCGCCCGGCCCCCGGACACAATCACGGAAATACGAGGGAAGCGCGCGCTGCACCGCCGGCGGACGGCTGCCTCCTTAATACTCGCGCGCGGCAGAAGAGCGCAGCTTGTTTATAATCCTGGCGTTCAAGCGGAGCGCCAGGGGCGAGGCGGGATTTCTTGTTGGCCGAGCGGCCCTCCTGGCCCTGCGCACACACACCCTTTTCGCCGGCCGTCGACGACCGACGGCGCGCGCGAAACGAGGACGCGACACTTGTCCGCGCCTTTGTATCCTTTAGCTTTTTCAGGAACCGAGGACTGAAGCAGGACCGTTTTGCTTTGCAGTACGATTGAAATGAGCTTCCGAAACGTTCTGTATGCGGAGAGCGTTTCGATCATTCATTTGAGAGGATGTATATTGTATGCGAATCCCGCGCGGCCAGTATAATTAAAATATAATTGTCATTATTTTATATAGTAAGTGTGTTACTTTGTCCAATTCTCAATGGAAATCAGATTAAATTAGTTTTACATACAATGTTCCGTGCAGCTAATTAGACGGCTCCGTATTTGGCACTATTAAGGAACAAAATTTGTATGCAGTGACTCATTACTTCTAAGTGCGTCAAATGTGTCACTCCCCTGGTAGAGAATTAATCAACTTTGCCGGTTTCAAGCTGATTAATTAAATGTACTAAATTGAGTAAAAACTATTGGAAAATCGTCTTAAAAGATAAAATATTATTATAGTAAGATATTCACGAGCAAACCTATTTAATTATATGATAATGATACTAAATAATTACAATCCTTCGTATTTAACTAATTACAAAACTGGCTTAAAATTAGCTAAAAACTTTTCAAGAATTCTACCAGGGTCGTAGAATTAATGTATATTAAGTTATCGCAGCCACTTCATAAGCCCACACTGAAATTTGCATATTTTGCTGCTAATTTGTTGCTAATTTGTTACGCCGTAACTAAATTTGTTGCTCCAGCCGATTCCAAGAAAAAATGAATAAGTACGTTAACTTAATATAAAGCTAGCGTAGCGACTTTTTCTATCTCCTGACCTTATCAAGATATATCAAGATGTATCAATACGAGAATGACGGCATATTTTTTTGCTAATTTGTTGCTCAAAAAGCCCATTGGCTTTTAATTTGTTGCTCCTACCGATTCTCACAAACGCGACCCTCGCTAGCTTAAAACTTAGATATATAGCACAGCCAACTTCTGTTAACTTTGGTCCTAATTGTTATTTCTGCATGAAACCAACGGCGTATTTCGTTGCTAATTTGTCGCTGAAAAAGTGCATTCGTTTCTGAAAATCGGATGGAGCAACAAATTAAAAACCATGAGTACTGCGAAATAATTATGCATGAGATACTTCATTATCGTGTCTGAGGCTTCATTAGAAGCCGCAGGCATGAGCTTTATACTTGAAGTAAATAAGTTATACTCCGTATGAAAATACTTATTAAAGACCTGATGAGATTTGAAGCAATCAATAAAGATTTCATAAAGAGAAAGTGCCATACATGTACTACCCTAATTCAACTATAAGCCTCCGCCATTCCCTTGGCGACATGTACAAGTCCACAGCATCCATATTACGCGCATATATATATTGTACAAACATAAACTTACTAGTAAGCGCTTGTGTTTGATTAAAAATTTTGAACCGGCGCACCGCAAGATGCAAGCTGAAGCATAATTTTCCAAGCTTCAGTTTTCAGGAAAAATATCGAGACGAAAATAGTGCACGTCCATTTAACGATTAACATTTTTTTGGGACATGCTTCCCAATGTGGCACAAATTCATAACTCGTTTCTGCTCTTAGTTCAGCCAACAGTTTACTTAATTAGCACGATTTATGATATTGAGAAAATGCACGGCACAGTATGCAGTTACGCCTCTTAGATTTATTAGCATTTTTTTTTTCGAGTCCCCGTTAAAATGAAGTAAAAGCGAAAATCAATCGATGATTTTAAATTAATAAAAATGGAGCGCAATACCAAGTACACAAAAAGACATTATATGCATATACGATTATGCCCCAATAAAAAGCTTTCTCAATAAATGCTGCAAAAAAGCGTCGCACAATGAAAGCGCGAGAGGAGAAAAAACGCAAGGGAGAATCATCCCACGAAAAACAAATGAAAGTTACCACCTATATATTGGCAGAGGCGTATTTCCATTATTGGAGGATTGTCTTTTTTGCATGCTATTTAGCCGGAGCCACGAACACGCTTGGCGCGCGCAGCCTCGAAGAACGCAACGAAGAAGCGCGAAAACGATACACCACCTGTATATATAATCTCGTCCTGCGCCGTTGCCGCAAGAGGAAAGCGCGATAAAGCTCCTTCTCTAAGCCCGGGCGGAAACATATTACCGGGATCCAATGTCGCGTGTACAGGATATTTATGTCATAGTTATATGGCGTGCGCTCGCTCGCTCGCTCGCCCGCTGCACCAGTCGGTGTCATCTTCTTTCTATCATGGCGCAAACTTCGCCGGGGGGAGGGATACGGCCAATTTTTATTGGCTCCTTTTCTTCCTCTGCTCTCTTTCTCTCTCTCTCTCTCTCTCTCTCTCTCTCTCTCTCTCTCTCGGCCCTTGTAGGATTTCATTAACTGCATCAGGCGTGGAAAAAAGAAAAGAGGACGCCCGGTTTTGATGGCAGCTCGATTTGTCGGAAAATTTATATGAGCCCCTGGAAGATCGATGTATAGAAGGGTTGCCTGCGATGTATGAAAAGCGGCTTTGCCTTATACGGGAAAACGGTTTTAGAGCTTTATAAAAGGAAGAAACAATTAATACCTGTATAAGAATTTTTAATCAACTAACCTAGTTTTCTAATAATAAGTGTTCAAAATTTGGTTTTCCGACAATTTAATTGTCAAGATCCCGAGAATTCCGTTTTAGGTTAATTCGTAAAAATTTAACAATGCAAATCATTTAAAGATAAAAAAGTGGATAAAATTTAAAATCTATTTTAAAGGAATTGCATTTTCCTTAAAGAATTTTAAACTTATTCTACAGCCGACTTTTATTTATATTCTTTTATAAAGCACGACGATGTCACTGTAAATCTTTGTCTCGCCGAGTAATAAAAATGCGAATAAAATATTTAGAATGCAATTTAATGGCACAAGAAACTCTAAAAAGTCCAGACAAGGCGTGAGTATTCGATTTCTAAGTCATTATTTAACATTGAAAATAAGTAATTCTACAAGACCATTGACGCAAAAATACATTGCAATGGCGACTAACAAGTCTTGAAAGTGTAAGCTTCGATAAATCGAAATGAAAATCCTGCCTCGTCACGAGTGTATAGTACGCCAATCCATTCTGACGCAATAGCATTAAATTCGATTCTCGTTTTTTTTATTTGCAAAAAGTTTCACTCCACCCGCAGAGCAATTGTCAAGGCAGCTGCACCTTTGAAAAACAGTACAACGATGTAGTTACGGCGCACAGGTTTCGCGCTCCGGCAGATATTGTTGTCTTCGGGAAAGAGGAGAAAAACAACATCTGGACGTTTTATTGTAAAAAGCGAGGTTCGCAATGTGCAGGCGCCCGTTTTTTTTTTCCTCCCCGAGCTACGCGGCAGTTTCTCTTGTTCGATTCGATTATATCACGACCTGACAGTGCGTATATAGCGCGAGTAACGCCGCCAGTCGCTTACTCATATCGGCCGATAAAATTTGATAATAATCGCGAAACTGATAAACATTATACGAGCCCGATACACTTCTAATTTATCGGGGGAGATTGTTTTTTAGCGCGTAACGCGGGTTTACAACGTTCGCTTTTACAATGGAATTTCGCATTATTTTAATATTTCTTATGTTTTTACGATTTTAACAGTGCATCATTTACACTCGCACCTCTTATCTCTCTTTGTGCAGTAATTCGAAAAATTTATAGTTATTTTAATATCGCCAACAATATATTTAAAAAAAGTGTATAATCTTATAATAATATAATATTCACTGGATATATGCCAGGATAACTGTATTATCAATAACTGACTTAAAATTGTCCTATTACATGACTGATTTCCATAATACTGAAGAACAAATCGAGGAAGGATGTAGATAAGACTTGCCTTGACGGGCCCATTAACGTAAGAAACTGTCATTCATTGGTCGCTAAATGAGAATGGGCGTGTTGATCTGGAAAATGCGTAGATAATGGAGGAACTCTTTTACCGGAAAATGCCAAAGGTCGCTTTTTCGTGACACCTTCGCTCGAACCTCGTTTGTATACTATTCTTTACTTTTCTAATTAGGATGCCTTTCGGAAACTTTTCGCAATTTAGGAACTCTACTTTTTTTAACTTCTGGAAGTTTTAATTATTATCGCTCGCTGCCCATTCGTGCTCTAATTTTTTTAACAGGTGGACATTTTTTCAATTGCTGTTCTGTATTATAATTAAAATAAAAATCAACATATGTATATAACACAGCCCGTATTTATTTACAATTTTATTATTTTGGTTAAGAATATATGCATGAGGATTCGAATTCTATGCCCAACAGATATGTACTAATAGTAAGTTAATTAAATTATACTATTCGCGTTAGCTTTCGTTTTAAAATAATATCGTATTATCTATTTTATTCAATATTTTTTGAATTTACTAGGCCATGGAAATTCAATTAATTAATTGAATCAATTCATTTTAATTAAATACTATCATTCGATGGCTTCGCAATAAAAATGATGAGTGACTGCATCGGGCATCTCAATTCTATAGATTTTTATATAGTATCCCTGTTGATGAGTATTGCTCAGATTACCAATTTCAGTCAGTTTTTAGATTATAACTTGCAGAACAAAATATTATTTTAAAAGAATATTTTAATTATTAAATTTTTTTTAGTTTATTTTTAATGCTTTGCCGTATGTCGTATGTGGAAGATTTATAAAAGTTTTCATAAAACTATAATCTTTAAATTTTTATCCGTATATTGGAATGTGAATATCGCAAAAGACTTCTAAAATAAAATGAAATGTCATAAGTGCAACAGAAAAATAAAAGAAACGGAAAGTATGTATGATCTTTGTGATTAAAAGTAGGAATTCTGAAATTCTTCCTTTTAATTCTTCAAAAAATTAAAAGCTGGAATTTATTATTACTAAATTCTATCAACAAATATATTTTCAATTTTAAAAAGCGGGGCTGTCTGTTGCTGTTAATTTACTTTAGTCAGAGGAATTCATTATAATGAATTTCAATTAATTTCTTAATAATAAAGGAGGACGTGATATTAAATTTTAAAAGAAAAGTGGTTATAAACATTTCATCGTATAATTATCATACTACGTATTTTTTAATATTTTTAGACGTCAAATAGTTTTAATTTCAACTTTAAAGTCACACAAATTAGCATTTTGTTTAAAGTAAATTATAATATAAGCGAAATTAACTGCGTTAGTAATACAATATTCTATCGTTCCACTGTCCTAAATCTTTATATAAAATTTAGTAAGTCCGCCGCTCGAAATCTTTTTATAAAATGTAAATCTTTATACAACATGAAATACACCATGTGCGTTCTGTAACCTTGTCAACTCGATGCTTATATGGCTAAGCGGATTTTCCTAAATATTAAATCTGATTCCATCGCGCAATAATTGTACGCCACCCTATTGGAAAGGTCCAATAAAAGCTTATAAAGTTCTGGTAAAATTGGTGCAAATACACACATATAACCCGATACCGGTATCGGCATCATTTTACCAGATCTTTCCGACAGGGTACACCAGTTCAACCGAGTAAACTTCATTCCGCCCGAATATTAACGGTAGAAAACGCGAGTTACTTGCATAAGTCGAGCACGCAGAGAGAGAGAGACGTTCAGCTGCAGAATAAAAATTTCAGCGTATCGTTAGCATAGCAATTTTTTTTTCCGCACACTCGAGCAAGCATTCAAGACAATGCAAAGAGCAGCGCGCGCGCAGCCCGCTGCATGCTTAAAAAAGGGTCGGCACCATTGTGGGTTACATACAGCGTGCAAAGCGTCGCGCTCAGAGCCCGGTCGAGGCTTCACCGACCGCCGCGCGGAACACGCACTCTACGTGTCTCTCCGTAAACAAAAGTCATCCTAGGCGAAGCCGTGTGTGCTTGGACTCGTTCTGTCAATTATTTTCGGCCGCGCGCATTCTGCTGCAGCAGGCGCAGCCCGCATACGTATTACGCCGGCGCCTGGGTATGTTATATCTGGGTGACGTGTGTGTACACCATCCCCCCCGACGATTTACCACCCCGGCTCCTTCCCACTACGTCGGAGGCGGCTCCGATAGTTAAGTGCACGTCTATACCCTGATGTGCCTGACACTCAAACGTTTATCTGCACGCACACACATGCATATAGGCTGAATACGCCTCACCTGCCTCTTGCCGTATACGCTTGGCATAAGTGTGCGGGGTAGGCTGCGAAATGGCTTCCTTGTACACACATCGAGAGAAGCTTGTAAACTCGGAGTATCGACGTCTCGGCAGGCGGATCGAACGGCGAAAAAATACAGCCTTCCTTTCTAATTTGCTTTATGAGTCCTAATCGCAGCCTGCGGCGGCCCTTATTTTCGCCTTTGGTTACTCGAAAAAAATTAGGTTGACGTATAAGATTCATTTTATGCGGATTCTTTTATTTATCTTGATTTTCGTCGGGAACGGATTTTCGATCGTTCCCTTGGGCAGGTTGGAAAATAATGAGTGTTTCTAGTTAATACAACCAATACTACAATTATCCCAACTGAAAATTATAAAATTACTTTCAAATTTTCTTTGAAATTATTAGAGAATTTTTTACCGCACAAGAAAGTATAATAAGATGATGAAAAGACGAGACATTAAATAAATCAAGAATGTATGTTAACATGGTTAAGCATTCTTTTGAAATTGTTTCTTTCAAAAAATAAAAAGGACAAAGCGTTTTGTAAACTTTTTGTGTGTTCACTAACTTCTGCTGGCTGTTAAATTGTTTGGAGTTTGTCTTTTTCCGAAAAAGATGTTTCAAAGCTTACTGTTCGAGTAAAGTATGATTCGCATTTTGCTCCGCTTGAATAAACGAGTAGCAACTGAAAATTGACGGAGTCAATACGAACTCGAAATAAAAATAAAACTTGTGTCAGTAAACGGATTAAAGTAAAATCAGATATCAGTGCATAATGTAAAATGGTAGGACCTGAAAATAAGCCGAAAACATCGAACTCCATGCAGGTCAGGAGTTCACGTGCAAGTTTGACTTGGAATCAATCACCGAAGCAATTAGAGTAAAGCCATCGCAAAAATTTGAAGCATCTGACTGGGAGATTCTTGCCCGCGAAACTTTCGGGGAACTGCCCCGAACAAACTGCAAGAAACACAGAGAGAAGAGAGAGAGAGAGAGAGGCATAGCTGGAAGGAGGGCGCGATGCGGGGGCTGACGTTCAGCATTAGGGGTCCTGCCTGGAACATGATATATTCGGCGCGTCAGGCGTTATTACAGCGCAGGGCCAATATACATGGATAACTTGGGCCAAAAGCAGCCCCCCCGTCCGGGCCGCTTTCATCCTGTTCCTAGCTTGGCTAGTTTACGGCTTCGATACGCTTGACGTCCGTATGCACGCCCGGGCAACATCATCCCCTCGAAATTCGCCCGACGCGAAATTCGACGATCTTTCTTCCGCCGGCGGGTTTCCCTCCTTCCCACTTGAAAACCGCCCCCCGGACTTTGTCCCCCCACTCCCCCTCCGCCTATTATTGCGCTTCTGATCCCGTATAAGCTTTGGCTCTAATCCGGACCACGCGGCCGAGCCTATCCGCCCCCCCTCCCCATTCCTCTCCCGATTTAAGGATGTAATTTTGTCGTGGGTACCAAGGTTGCCGCTCAAAAGTTACGGCTTCACTTTTCGGAAGTCTTTGTTCTAAGCTCCGGATATTTATCAAACATAATGCTGCCAAGCGGCGCATCCCCTTTTTAGAGCAGAGCTTCAATTCAATTAGCAAATATTGGACTTTCAGTTTTTTCTTACGTAACCCTTTATTACAGAATCAATTTATTGATTAATTCCAAGCAATACTCGTGATAATTGTAACGTTATTATAAAATGAAGCACAGCAAGCTTTTATTCAATTTCATTAGTACAATTTAATCACTGTTACGTTTGATTTTTCTGCAAGTATTATTTTACAATATTTACATAAGAATATAATTAAAAACTCAATTTCTTTAATTTTACAGCCTTATTATAATTCAACAGCTGATCATATTGAGTTTTAAAATACTTTACCATTTTCGGTCATCTCTTTTTTAAGAGGGGAATCTAAAAGTGTGTCGATTGCTTCCAATTTCTTGATTAATCACTTAAAAACGAAATTTTTTGCTTACATATATCAATTAGAAAAAAACTCATTGTATTTAAAAAGTAACAATTTTGTTTTCTCCACTCTTTGTTTCTAAAATTACTAACAGTTGAAACTTGTCTCAGAATCAAGTAAGGTGGCTGTAGCAGTTTATTTTCTACCTTTGTAATTCCATCGTTGAAATTATTAATCTCGAGTTCCCTTTAATTCTGGTGCAAAGTAAATTTTTGAGACTTCCGCGACAGTTTTGATATATATAATTTATTCAACATGGCTTACCGAGAAACAAGTCAACTTTTATTCTAACTGTATTAAATGTTTAATGATTTTGGAAAAAACTTTTCTTCTGCAACCGTCGTAGCACTATTTTTTTATACTGTAGTATATGTATACAAGCGAGATTCAAGTGCGCTCTAATTTTATTACACACATTAGAAATTTATTCCTTATGCGAATTTCAAACATATCTGTTTCAAATTTGATTTATCTGCAATTTAGTACAATTATTCAATATATAATTTTGAGATTATGAATTCAAAATTTATTCGAATATTTCTCATTATCCAGCATTAATTAAGCTATTGAGATTTAATTATATATTTTTTTACATCTAAAAATCAATATCCAATTTAAAAAAAAATTCCAAACGAGTTTTAAAAATTCAAACTATATTGACCAATCAAATCAAGCTTTTAAATGTTTCAACATAGCCGCTCATCACTTTTTTAAGAAGGGATTTAGTTTTATAAATTAGAATTACATTAAAAGAAAGTCCTGAAACTTAATAAAGCGATCTCTAAAAAACATCTTCAGTGATTTTATTAGTGGCAATATTTCGACATTAAAATCAATCTCCCCGAGAAGAATTCCAAGTTGCTCTATTCTCTTTCGGCCGAGGCATCGGAGCACACGTCGAAAGGAAACTGAAATTTATTCCGCAATTACACAGGCTGCGGCACACGCAGTGTACCGCCGTACAGTTATAGATCTCGAAAAAGGGCACTTACGGAGTGAAACATTCATCTCTCGACGGGGCGAGAGGAGCAAAGTGGAAGGCTGAGCAGAAATCGTGAGGGGCTGCCCTTGCCAGCGCAATCAATGGATTCCCGAACCGTGAGTCATTCACGGCTGCACGACTCGCTCTCTCTCGCTCTCTCTCTCTCTCTCTCCTCTCCTTTCTCTCCGAAAGCTGCGGCAGTGCCGCTTCGAAAATATGAGTTCGGTTTTTCACCGAACGAACCCCCGCTCGTTATTAGGGAGCCTGTGTTTTCATCCCCGCACAACTGTGCGGACGAAAGTCACCCTCCGCCGCGAAATTATACTCACCGCTCTCGTGTAAGTGGGCTCTTTCAATTGGTTTAGGGAGAGAGAAAGAGAGTGCGAAAGGGAGAAAGCAACGAGCTTTGTGCAGACTGGACAAAACCCACCTGGACGAACAGGGCAGGCTATCGCGTTCTTATATATATATATGTATTTTCGGACGAACGAACATGGGCGCGTACAATGGAGATAGGAAAAGCGAGAGAGCAGAATCGCTGATATACGCCGAGGCGATAAGATTACGTCGAGGTGGGAAGCTTGTTTAAACGAACGTGCTCGCGTATTGATGCCCGTACCGGGATAGAAAAGCCGGGGGGGAGATTATCCGACGACGAGGAACGGTGATTTCGTTTCGAGTCCCAGAACGCGGCAGTTTGCGCGTAAAAATACACGTCCCCGGGATCACGCAAACGCTTTATAAGTTTACAGCTTTGGTTATGGAGTTCGCGGTACTTAGCACTCTTTTACGCCTCGCATCTGACATCCTTTCGAATATGGGGCAAAAATACAGTGAATAATAAATTTGCCCGAACATCACACACAGCTCGGGTAAACAAGAAAATATGCTCGTGGATAATCCGAAAAATGAACGATAAATATGAAAACCAAAGATTAAGCTGGAAAATTTCATTTCTGCACTTATTTATTTTATATTAAAAGTACTCTGTCATTTTTAATTACTTATATTTATTTCATTTATAAACGAGTTCATAATTAAGCAGTCAAAATACAACGAATGATTTAAATTCATGTTTAAAGCACAATTACTTATTATAATGTTTAAATTATAATAATAAAATAAAGGGTTGCTTTAAAAATTGTATTTTTGTTTTCATAATCATCTCTTTATAAAATAAAAAGATATAAAAGCATAATAATAAAACGCTACTAATGGTCTCTGCTGTCAACGTTTATTTCATCATCATCAGGGCAATTTTTACGCGATGTCAACGTTATTACTAGACGAATTATATATAAAAAGAACTAATTAATTAATTATAATTTTTTTATAATAATTCATTCTTCCATTATAATAGATTATAAAAAAATAAAAATATTGATCATCACATATAAAAACATAATAATTAGTTGTATTATCAAATTAAGTAAATTAATTATGCAGACGGAAATACTGTTTTTTTAAAACAAATATTGTTGAAACTTCAAAAGAAAATTAATTTATTTTTATACTGTTATAATGTACAATATTAGTGTTTAATTTATAATATTTGAATAAATTCAAATACTATAAATTCTAGGTTTTATCATCAATGATTACATATAATAAAAATAAATAATGGAAAACTTGTTACGTGAAAAATTAAATCTAATTAATTTTTATCGACTTTCACCACGTCTTCGAGAGCGCACATAATCGACAATCGACGTGGTTGCGCGCAAGTATCAAAAGTTAGACTGACGGTAAAAGAAAGAATAAGTTGGAGGATTAGTTCAAATCGAGGGGGGCCTTTAACGCAAAAATTAAAGTGCACGGAACGGTCTGCTTTCATTGAAAAATTTAGGTTTGACATTGCCGGAGGACGTTAAAAGCACCGTTTTCTTATTTACGGCTACTGTTTCAACTGCAGGATTAGAATCGAGGTTTCCAAATGAATCGATCATCATCAGAATAATTAATGCGTTTGTCAAAGATTTAAAAAGTAAATAATACTCTTAATTCCCTAAATTTTTCCCTTTTTTACGGTGTATTAGTTGAAGGAAAAGCAATGAATCGTTTTCAAACTATCATTCTTGTCAGTTTCAGATGATCTATCAATTTTAGAGAAAAAAGTGAATTTTATAAATTTTTGTTGAAACTATCGTATTTTCGATCATAAACTCGGCCCATATTAAATCTGCACGTCCGGTGACGAATTCTATAACAGCTATTGAACTAAATGCTGAATTTAGACCCACAGACCATTACGTCTGGATTTGAAACGTTCAGACCAAAATACGATAAGAATAGTATAGTTTCGAAACGATTCCTTGATTTGCCTTCAAACAGCATATCGCCGGAGAAAAAGGAAAAAATTCATGGCCTCTCAGGACGAATCGGGTCAAAGTCTATTTTCGCCAAGACAGCTAACTTTCGACGCCATCAAATTCCTAAAGACCGATTGCCTGCTAGATTATTTATTCGTACCCCCAGGGGAAGGAGCATCGTCGAGCGCGCCTGGAAATAGTTCACTCCCTCTTCTGTGTACCGCATCTCTCTCTCTCTCTCTGTCTCTCTGCGCGCACCCTTCGTAAGGGCAAGGTTATGGCTGCTGGCGTGCGTCGCGTTAAGTGCAGCGGAGCCGAGCTCCGGCAGTCTTCCGGGACTGGGCGCGAGCGGGCGTGGGATTTACGACTAACCGAAAATAAACTATATATATATATACGAGTGCGTGTGCAACGGCGCGCGAAAACGTCTTCTTACTCATCGACTCGACAGCTCTCTCTCTCTCTCTCTCCCCCCTGCATGCTGTTTTCAGGAGCGCGGCATTGACCGAGCATTCGACTGAAACGGTCGATGAACTCTTATTTCGCCAGTATCGATGCTGATGCGACACTTTCGATCGATGGATCGAGACAAGCTAGATTTTGTGTATCCGGGGGCTCGGAACGGATTGGAGGGAATATCGAGAAGTATGAAAGCTCTTTCATGTATCAGTTACTTTGAGTTATCAACCATTTCATTTTCTTAAAGTATAACACACCCAAAGGGAGGGTATATCATAAAATAGATGAAGATTTATTGAAAATGCCATTCATTTTTTAAAGCTCAATAACGTGTTCTGAAAATTATTAATAAATTTTATGAACTTTGTGAAAAAATTTTTTTATGAGCTTATGAAAAAAAAGTTGTCACATACTAGTCAAAATTTAGTACGCTCATACTGCTCGATCAATTTATGATGTGACTTATTGTTATTGATTTGTATCACATTATTCTTCATAAAAATGTTTTAAAAATTAGCGATAATAAATAAAATAACATTTTAATAAAATTGATTGATCATTAAAGACATTATCAGACATTTTCGAATAATATCGATATATGTCTTTTTGAGTCAGAATACGACTAGGGATCGAGACTTTGAAAAAAAAGTAATCACATCAGAGAACGTTTCAAATACGGAATAGCAGTGAAAGTTTTATGAGTATACATTCGTTTAAATACACAAACTAAAAGATACTTTGAATACTTAAGATCTCTATAATGAATTGTGTTGCTTTTTTTTTATAAAAATAAACGTTTCTACTTCTTATAAGGGCATTATTAACTGACAAAGCCTTTATTGACTCAGTTACTTCCATAAAATACCGTTGCTCAAAAATATCCTTTTCGAGAGGTACAGCTGGACTTTTGCTTACAAAGACTTTCTTTGTATCTATTTATGTCCTTGATGAATTGTGTATTTTGGAAAATTCTCAGGGAGGAGAAAATGAGGACAAAATAATGTCTGAATAATATTTGATTATTAGGATATAATAATAAATGATTTTGAAACAGTATATGAAAGAATCTTTTACTGTATTGATATATAACGAAATTCATTTCATTTTGTTCTAACCTCAGTTTAAATTACTTTTGAAACAGCAGATTTTGAAACAGTTATATGAAATAATCCTTTACTGCATTCATATATAACGAAATTCATTTCATTTTGTTGTAATCTCATTTTAACTTACTGATCTTAATTGATTTAAAGCACCGCTTTTCATATTAATAAATGATGCAGTTTGCATCGATTTTAATTTCTATCAATAACTTTTGGAAGAATCATTTTTAAAAGTTTTTATTTGAATCCATATGAAATTAAAAATAAGTGAATTTATATTCTTGAAGCAGAAAGTGAAATTCAAGGAGACATTGCATTACTGAAATGTAATTTTTGTCCTAACTTTGATATCTGTTTTCAAATGTAAAAACATGAAGAATCTAATAAGTTCATTCAGCTGAACGTACGATTTTTCAAAGGTTAGGCGCTCGATCTTTTAATCTTTTAACTAAAATTTAAGAAAACTCTTTGTCCAAAAGCTTATTCAAAAGCTATTAAAGCCAAAGAAGATTTTCAATAAAAATATTATCTAAAATTTAAAAAAAAAACTTAAAAAACATATTCCAACTCAAAAAAAAAAATATCATTTGATATAAGTCAAGTCTCAATTTCCACTCGTTACAGGTTGAAAGTGTTTGTTACTATATTCATAAAAGGGCGCTCGTGTACATACGTGTACGTAAGGCTCTTTGAGAAGCTTGAAGGAGAGACGAGTACCACTCTTCTAGTGGTGGTTACACTGACGAGTCTTTTACTTTTACGACTTGGACGACAGAAATATTGACGCATTGAACTGCAGAAAGAAATAAATCCAACAATTGACATCGGAAAATTATTTTCGGAAATTCGGTGCGACGAAATTTTTCCTTCGACGGCGCCTTTAATTTTAGAAGCTGCATTTATAAATCAAGCTAACGCCTTTATTTCTCGGTGAGTATCAAGTTGTAAATTAAAATCGGATAGAAGTTTAAGATTAAACTGACATATGAAACAGTAAATTAAGTTAATTGTAATAAAATGTACTTCGGGCTCGAGATCGACAAATACTCGAAAAGCGAACGAATTTTGACGAACGTTTATTTAATTACAATAGCAATTTTACGAAAGCATTTAAAATTTAATTCCAAGTACTTCGTGCCACGGCTAACGTAATTTCGTCCTTTTTAGCGCCTTAATATGCCTTGATTAAAAGACTTCCCTTTCGAGTAAAGCAGAGCCAAAACTAACCATGCAAACGAGTTTTTGTTTTCGACGGGCGCATTCCTTCCGGAAAACGGCTGGAAAAAAAAAGAAAGAAAGAAAAAAACTCACCCAATCGCCAATGGCGGAGAGCAGAGAGCGCGAAGCCGCTCTCGTTTAATTATGCAAATCGAGGGCAAAGCGTCAAAGTTTGGCTGAAAACCACGAACAACAAGTGGCGCGCCGGCGTATCGACCCTAATTCAAAGAAAGGTCGAAAGAGCTCGCGCGCAAAAGTCCCCCAAGAAGGTGCGTCGCTCCGTTAAGCGACTGCAAATCCGCAGCGACGGCGGAGAGAATGGAGGGCGCCGCGGCAAACCCTCGTCGAGCGCGCGTCTCTCTCTCTCTCTCTCTTTCGCGCGCGAAATCGAATTAGAGCAAAATTCAATTAGTAGTCGAAGAATTCCTCCTCTAGGCATTTCCACGGGTGCGCCCCTTACCGTTTGCCGTTCGCCTCCGATCGATTCGCCGAGCTCGCGATCCTCTAATACCACCCTTTCCTCTCTTTCTCCCGCCTCTCGTTCACGCATCGGCTTCCACTCGCTCTCTAATGCCTCGAGCTCTTTTCGTCCTTCTCGAGAGAGAGAGAGAGAGAGAGAGCGGGCTTTGGGAGCGCACTCGCGCTTTTTTAGCAAAGTTTCGAGCTTAATTTAGCCGACGCCAAATTGTTGTCGCTCCCCCCGGCCCCGGGTAGTCGCGCGTCCGCCTCTCCTTTTTCTGCGCGCGCCAAGCGAATTTATATTCCTTTTTACGAGCCGACGGGCTTATGCATCATCGCGCTCGCAGCGGAGCTCCGCTCTCCTTGCCGCCCCGCTGGAAAATGTGTAATCTAATTAAGCGAGGGTACAATTCGGTCTCGATTTTTCTCTCTCTCTCTCGCTCCGCGTCGGCACGAGGTCGCGCTGGTCTTTGTACGCGCGTATATACACACGCGCGACTCGTCGGAATAACTATTAGCCCTCTCTCGACTACTTACATTAATGAGTCGTTAGTTCTGTTACTTCTTTCCCCGCCGCCGCCCGGCTTTCCGGCTCTCCGCAGTGCGCGATGTTTTTATCGCTCGTTCGCTCCATCTCGCTTTCTCGCTAATTCCCTCCCTGCGGAGCTCTTGACGACCTGTTACCGAAATTGACGAGTCTTTTGTGTGTGTGTGTGTGTATGCGTGGGTACGGAAGCTTTTCCAAGCGCGCGTGTGTCGGTCCAGCGGGTGTCCCTTGCCGCCAAATACTCCAATCTCCATTACTCCCTGACTCATTACGAGCGCGGCGCGCGTGGACCCGAATCACGGGAGAGTGCGAGGGACGAGCACGGAGACACACACATACACACACACAGTGCAGTAAGGCGAGAGAGCGAGAAAGTGGCACGTCGCGGGACTTTTCTTTCCGGACGACCGTAATTCGCTTTCTTCCGCGTCTCTCTCCCGAATTAAAAATCGACGCGGGGGGGATTCGCCGTAAACTCCTTCCTCGGGCGATTCGAGCGCTCGTCCCGCTGAAATTTTCATTTCGCCCTTGTTTCCATTTTGTTTTCTTTTTTTTTGTTTTGTTTCTCGTTCTCCGCGCCGACTTCGCTCTATATACCGAGCAGAAGTTATCTATTGTATTCGCTCCGAACCCGACAGCGCCGAGCGGATTATTGTAATTCTATGATCAGCTATTGGAAAGGCAATGATTGCCAGGAGAACGACTTTGCCTCGTCAAATCCAGTGGCCAGAACACCCATTGAAAATCGTCTGAATTATTCATGCGCCCGGCCAATAAGACACACGATCCGGGGCGCGAGCGTAAACGCGCGCCCCCCTCCACCGTCGGGAGTATAAAGAGAGACAAACAATAAAACAAAGCCCTTATAGCCGGGAAAATCTCGGTAACAGCGTCGGCGGGGCGGCACCAAGAGAGAGAGAGAGAGAGAGAGGCAGCGATTGCAGCTTTTATTACCGGCAACGAGATCAAGAACCATACGAGCTGCTCGCCAAGGAAAAGAGAGCCGGGCGGTTCTCCTAGAGCGCATGACGTCATTTTATCACGGACGTGCACTCATACATATATGTGTACGCGCCGAGAGCGAGTCACATACCTGAGTCACGACGAAAGGAGCTTCTACGAACGAGGCTGGGTTGCGTCACGCGGCCGGAGAGGCTTATCTCTCGCCTTCCCTCGCGCGCGCGGCACTCGCAAGTCGAACGGATATACGTATAGATTTCTGAATGAATCACGATTACCGCGTGTGCAGGGGCTCTCTCCGCCGAGATGCGCGTCTCTCTTCATTCATCCGCGCGCGCGCGCGCGCGGATGCGATATATAACTTCGTGCACGCCGAGCAATTACGATAATGAAAAAAAAAAAGGCGAGCAGCTTCGCACAAGTCACTCGGGGGGCGCCGCTTCCAATTTTCCTCGCGCGTTTATCTCCTTTTTCAAATGAGTTTTCGGTTTTTCCGCTCTCTCTCTCTCTCTCTCTCTCTCTCGTCGCGCGCGACCTCTTTTTTTTTATTTGATATATACGGTTGACATTCGACACCGAGAACTCGCTTTGGTTGCATTAAAAATCGCTCGGAAGCATATATAATTTTAATGACACACTTCAGGCGCGCGCATTTTGTTTATTCGATTACGGCGGGCGCAACTCGAGCGTTCTTGCGTTGTTGAATGATAATTGCTTTTTAACTGTTGATGCGGAGCGCAAAGTTGCAGCTTGGAATTGAAAGTAGTTCGGAGTCAGCGCGCTTAGCTCGAAATTGAATCACGATTTTCATTATTCAGCCTCGCCTGTTAGACGTCAAAGCGAAACGTTTAAAAAAAAAAAAGTAGACCTTAAGATTATCATTAGTAAATGCAAGTGGAACTTAAATAAATATAATTTAATTTCTCTATTCAGCGCAGCTCTTTTAAACGTCCCGAGTCGCAATGGTAATCTCCGCGTTGAAGACCCTCAGCGCTGCATCCGTTAAAGAGACGTCAGGCGAACGGGCACAAGTTCCGAGGCAGATTTACCGACGCAGACTTGAACTCCGCTTAGGGAAGTCGGCGGCCGCACTCGATGCGGAAAAAATATTCAATTTTCGCCGAGATCTTTCGTCGGGCGGTCTGGTCACGTCCGGGCCGTCTAAATGTAATATGCTCGCGCAACTGCCTTCTTACTGCCGAGTCCCTCGGACATTGGTGTTTGCCAGGAAGCGAAGGAAAATGAAAAAGAACCGAAAGGATTTCTCTGGTACCCGACGTTGACAAGTATTTGAGGAGCCCTTCCGATTTCGAAGTGCTCGCGAAAGTTTACGTGTTAAATAATGTACTGGTCATTGCAAACGTGTTGTGCGAGAGTCCTTTTTTGAAAAACTATTCTTTCTTTAAAGAAAGGACGAGAACTGCGTTTAAAAAAAAAAAAAAACACTTCGTTCCTGTATAAATTCTGATCAAAGCGCAAGAAAAAACCAGAGCTCTTTTATTTTCAATTGCCACTGCTTTAGCGACGTGATGTAAGCAATTTAATTTCTGATCGTCCGCGTTATACAAAATACTTTCGGCGTGTCGAGTCGAAGTTTGAGTTGTAATTCACTGCCAACGTGCCGCATTGTCTCGCTTTATTCATCCGATCAGATTTTGTCAATACGCGACTTGGTGGGTTAACAATTCAAGCAAGCAATAAAGCTTGAAGTATATACGGCTTTAATAGATCATCGCTTGAGATGTTAATAATAAGCTTTTGAAACTTAAGTTAACTTTCCAAATTTTCCCAGTCTAAAGGCACATAACGAGACTTTGCGAGTTTGATCGCTTGTTATTAATTCTTAGAGTAATAAACGCTTATTAAGGACGTCTTACTAAGTACTTAACGAAGCACTCGATGAAAATTCCACGAGCGTTAAAACAGTCGGAAGAACTCGCCCGGAAAAAGCGATCCAGATTTTTCCCGCTTCACGTGGACGATGCAGTCAATTGACGTGATTCATCGATTCAAGAAGCATCTCCGCCGGTATTCGACGACCCTTCCCCCCCTTGACAATTGCGCTTACCATTCCCACGAGAGCAATCGCGGTCGAAAACTGTCCTCGTGGCATAATGCGGCGACTCTTGCCGACGAGGCCGCGGTAATCCGCGCGCCTCCGGAGCTCACCGCGCTCCGATCGCCGGCGAACAATGGCCAAAGAAAGCGGCGTTGCGCGCGCAATAAAGAGAGGAAAACGCGCGAATGACGGAGAAAAAAAAGGAAAGAGAAAGGACCCCCGCGCGTATACGAGCGCGTACGCATTTAATACGCAGAAGCTCGGCTTTTATAACTCTGCCGGGCAGCAGCAGCAGCAGCAGCAACGGCAACGGCAACAGCAGCAGCAGCGCTTAAAGAGATTGAATCGCGCCAGTCGGCATTCTGAGGATTGCCGGCGTATAGCTCTGACGGCCGACAAGATGCGGGTCGCCCTTCAGCTCATAGCTCGCTCTCTCGCGCGTCTGGCAACGTCGCCGGCTCCGAGTTCTCTTTCTCTTCTCTGGAGAGAGAGAGAGAGAGAGAGAGAAAGAGAGAGCGAGCGAGCGAGGAGAGCATAGAGCGGCGAGCTGCTGCTCCTGCTATCTTGCTGGACTTACAGTCCACTTAAGTCATTCCGCAAGCCAGCGGAAATAAACGGCGTGCCTCGAATAGTATATAGTCGTACTCGCGCCGATCAAATGCAGGGCGAGAGAGAGAGGGAGAGCAGAGAGGACGCTTTCGAGAATCGCCCGAATCCCTATCGCCACCGAGAATCGGGTATTCATCCCGACTGCTTTGCGGGGGTGCAGCAGTTGCTGGGACGCTGTGCGAACGCTGCTCTTTTGTATACGCAAGAGCCGTTTCACTGGGAATAAAGGGCCCTCGGGATAATTAGACCGTATATAAATACACACTAAATTTCATCCTCGGCATACGTCGAGCAGAGATCGCTTAAGACGGTGTGCTTTATATCAAAATATAGGTGTGAGCAGGAACCTTTACGCCGAGACTGCCGCGTGGCAGATTCTCAGAAGTGCACGCCGAGGGAAGATAAACGTACGGCATAGTTGAAATTCTGTACCAGGAATTACACCGGGTCACCTCTCCGGTCACAATGTAAATTGATTATAGAGAATTAAAAGGTTCCGGGAGTACATGGCAAGTTCGGTAAGATCACGAGAATTTTAAAGAGAAACGGAAATGTCCTAAAATATGCCACTTTTCTTAAATTTTTAAGTATTTTGGTTACTTTATTGCAAGACATCGGTGTTACGAAGGAATCTATTATTCATCATTATGAATTCATTGAAAGAAAATTATTAAAAATCCGCCTTAATTATTAAGGAATCAAATGGTATTCTCTTTAAAATAAATACTTAATTACGCGTTACTTTATCGACACTACTTTGTCAATAATATTATTATTCTCATATTATTACAAAACCCTCCACAAGTTAGGCTTTCCCATTAGGACCATTTTTGAATTTTAAGCGATAAAAAATCTCTTCAGTCGTACACATTCGACATTCGCCCCATCAACTAAATATCGACCTCACTCCGACGATAAATTTTCGATCGCTCCTAAAAAATCATGGAAACTCTAAATTTAGCCATCCGACCATCGGGCGATTATATAAAAAGGGTCTAACTTTAGGCCGAGGCGAACGTTACGAACTCGCGCGATGCACGAAGCAAACCGCATCGGGCTAAGTCTATCCTTATCGCATTAAAGCAGGCCGATATCAACGCTCTCGGGCCAGACGTCTTGACAACTTGAGCGTCTATCCCTGCATACGTTACTCGACGGCAGCCAAGTGGCAATGGCGGCGAATCGCGCGGGGGGAGCTTTAACTCAGGCTCCTCCCAAGCTACAAGGCTCTCTCGTCTTACGCTGTTTACGAGTGAGAATCCCGGCGTCGCGTAATCCTATTTCATTACTCCTAACGAGTGGTAAACGGCTTACATTATGCGCGAGAGCCATGAGAATAAGAAGCGTCACAGAGAGAGGCGGCTGGTGAGACTGCACCCGTACGCGGCACTGCGCGTCACGCGCGAACTGGATGAATCAGCCGGTCAGGAATTCTTTTCCTCCCGTGGGGGACACGCAACCTCTCTCTCTCTCTCTCTGCCTCCGGATCGTTTACCTCGCGAACCCCGCGCGCGCGAATCCACGTATCGCGGGAGCAATTCTTTGCCGTAAAACGGCGCGAGGGAAAAAAGCGGCTCGATGTATATAATCCGGAATATTTGGAAAGAGGAACGCTCGAGAACCGGATTATGGTCGTCGGCGTCCAGGTGCGGGGCGCGCAGCCAGAGACGGACGGCCCTATGTGCGCGCTCGGCGCGCACGAGAAAGAGAGACAGAGAGCCGAATGCTGCCGCCGCGCGCTGCACCTACAATAAACGGGCGCCGACCCCGCGCGCTCTCCCTTCCCCCCTTCTCCTTCGAAACGGCTCGCTCACGCTCTTTCGTTGTTCTTTCTTCGCTCCCCTTATATTCCGTTCGCCTTCTTAGTTTACTCCCTTTTCTCTTCCATTTTTATATACGTTTCCTTCTCCGCGTATATATATATACTGCCGAGGCACTACTTACTCCCGGTCTTACGCTCGCGATGATTTTCTCTCCGAGCCCCTCCTGGCACACCTATACGGCTTTTATCGGCTGCGATTCCGTTTTCGAAAACACTTCGCTTGGATCCGCGGGGAGAGACAGCGGAAATGGATGATGATCCGGGAAAGGTCTTTATTAGCATTGCCGGGATTTATTATTTTCGGAGTGCCCTCTTTGCCGTTTACTGCGAGTGCTGCGTAATTGTCCTTAATATTTGGGCAATTAACACCGACGCGATATAAATGCTTTAGAGTGCCTTCATATGGATGTAAGGATAAGCATTCAAAATCGAGCATTTATTTGATAATAGTCTTTTCTGATGGTTGTTAAAACGAAATTTTTGCTAAAACGAAATGATTTGTTTTTGCGGATTTGATCTGAGAGTTACTAAATAAAGAGTCCCTTTTTAAAATAAAATTCAAACGCAAGCGGATTATAATTGGCCTCCTTTGTCCGTATACCTACGCAATTGTACCGCGAATAAATTTTTACGCTAAAACATCCGAGCAGCAATTATTGTTCGCATCAGAAAAATTCAGAAAAAATGTATTCCTTTGATAAAAAACGGCATTAGCCCCGAGTGATAAATTGAATTCCGGGGCTATATCGCGGCACGAGTGGAGTAAGAAAGTAGCCCCCCGCAATCACTTTAAAGAGAGCCCTCGATAGCCTGGAAAAAATATACCTCGAGCGCAATTATTCCCAAGTAGAAAACAAAGTCGCGAGAGGAGCCGCCTGAATCGGCCCAACAACTTCCTCCCCGTAAATCTAAAAGCCGACTAATGACACGTCCTCGCGCCACAAGTAAATTCCACCGCTGCCGCGGAAAAAAGCGAGGCGCGCGTATATCCTCGCTCCGAGCCAATCTGGGGAGAATATATAAGACGTGGCGAAATAAGCTCGAACTCAATGCATGCATAGAGCGGCGGAGTTTCGCTTTTTTTTTTTTTTGTTTCATCTATTTGCATAATACTCTCTCTTGTAGAGCTGCGCGCCGTGCCCTATACCGGCTGCATATAGGTGTGCACTTAGCCGCGCGCACACTCGCGCACGCGAGCGGCCTGGTTTCCTGTTATTTGCTGCCCCGTGACTTGGCCGCGCGCGCCGTCCGCCGTCTTCTCCGCTCGGTTTGATTCCACGGTCGCGCAAACTGGTTGCTTTAACACCGTCGCGTAAATACTCGCGCCGCGCGATGAAAAAGTCGCTCTCCCCATCGTCTAGCGGCGCGGCGAGTCCAATATAAAAATTACGCGCCTCCCTCCCTCGCGCGGCCGGTCCTCCTCTCCACTCGCGCTTTTCGCGAAAATATTGTTCAAACGCACGCTTCTCGCGCGGCGCGCGCGCCGCTGCAACTTTTATAAGCCTGCCGGAGCCGAGAAAGTTTCAGCGTTACGAAGGAAATTGTTTATGCCTCGGCGGGTGCCGGGGGTGTGTAAGTTTATTGCTGCGCTCGCAGCTCCGCGAGCGCGATATTGAGTAATGAATATACGCATATGGTTCGAAAGAAAACAATCCGCGACTTGGCGCGATTCGATTCAAAATTTTACTCCTCGCGACGAGGGCGCTGATTTTCTTCGCGTCGCGACAGTTTTTTTTTTTCTTTGTTATCGAACAAAGAGATATTCGCGTAACCATGGTTTGACCTACTTTCACAGTTGTTGAACAAATTATTTTCATGGACTTTTGTTACACCAATACACTTCCTCCCTCTCGAAAGAGTGTCGCGTTGCGTCTCCTTTACTCCGGTAAGCCCACAAATGAAAATAAAATGAAAAAACCGCGGCATCATTATCGCTAAATAAATGAACCTGTAGATTATCGGGAAAGATTTTAATCGCCGTCGGTCCCCCGACCGTTATTTCACTTCTCATCTCGAGGCCTTGAAGGACCGCATCGTAAAACAATCGAACCCTCAGGAAACATCTGGCAGACAAATGTCGGCCCGAAGGTAAGCATAATACACGAGTTCGAAGAGGAAGTTCTTTTCCCCGTCCATCACGTGGACCTCCTCCAGGTGTGCCGCCAAATAGCAACCGAAACAAATGTCCCACCTCCGATCGAGATTGTCAGGGCGTCAATATTAATAAAAAAAATAAATAAATATAAATAAAATAAAAGAGAATTCCGCGGCCGAGTTCTCGCGCTCGCGGCGCATAAAATTATTAAGGCCGTCTAACCTTCGCCGTTGACTCGAGCGTCGGGCCCCGACGAGCTTGAGCGGGGGAGCTCGAAATTCCCACGGAGTTCGGGCACGCTCGAGCGCGCGCGCGCTGCACCTACAGAGCCCCGGCGTATCCCTCCTGCATGCGTGCCCGCGTTTGTAATTCAGTATTCTCGCACGCTGCCAGTCTATGTGCGAAGGGAGAGAGAGAGAGAGAGAGAGAGCCGAGGCTCCGGGGCATAAACGCACGGCGAGCGAAGCTACCTCGTTCGGGCCGCAGCGCGGCGTCGGGCTCCAGTGTCAATCCGCTTTCTGTTTGCGCGCTTTGCGACGTTGGCAGGTTACTCTCCGCGGATTCTAATTCGATCTCATTATCGGGATGGACGGCGGCGATGTTTCTCGGAAATTCGGGATTGCCGCGGGTAAATATATAATGCCCGGGTACGCGAACGATAAGCTTGCCGGGCGATTGATTGATTCGCTTGCTGAAATGGAGTCTGCCAAGGATCAAGTGTGCTAATTTAAATAATGAGGCAAGGTATCGAGGGGAGAGGCGTCGGAGACGTACGTCGGGTCGCGGGATCATTTTCTCTATAAATACGAAAATTGTTTTAATAAATCAATGAATTGAAAGTTGATCAAAGCTAATGAAGACATAAGTATATTTCGTTGCACGCGCTGATTGTGAACTCTATTTATTTATTAACTTTATTATTAAATTAAACGTCAAATTATCAAAATGAATTGCAAACTAATCGGTTTGTTTATAATAATTTATTCAGCTTTGATATTTATATTTGTTCTATTATGCATAATATTTTGACCCTCCACGTATTTGGCATACGATTTCACGTTTTAATTATTATTCTTTGATTATAATTTTATAACGTTTGTAATTTCAGTTCACATTGAAATACACTGGATAAATGTCGTACATATCTTTGTAAATAGGCGAGTTTAAATTCTTAATAACTATAAGCATAACAAGTTTTTGAGACTCTCATTCCTTCCTCTATTCGTCTTATCAGGTAACTTCTTATCTGTGTATCAATGATTCATTCATTCATTTCTCGACTAAAATTTTATCCGAATGGTTATTTGAAATTATGGTATCGATGTAGCGTTAAAAAAAGTTTTACGTGATTGTGAAAAACAATAAATATTTATTCTTTAGAATCTGCAAGTTCCCTGGTAGAATTTCCAATCTATAAAATGGCCATGAAAAATGGCCAGTTCTCGGGTCATACTGTAAACGTTTTTTCAAATGGATATCGGGAATTTTATTAATTTTGCCTCGTCGCCATTTTCTCGCTCCAGTTCTTAGACCTTTTCTACTAGCTTGGAAATACTGAAAAAAATACCAATTGCAGAATTCATTCCATTTTTAATGCTATTGAAAGATTGGAAGCAACGTTTACATTATTATACAAAAAATGAGCACATTTTATTCCCCTTTTATTGCCATTAAAAACTTGGCATTAATTTCTTCAAAAATGTTTTCAGTTTCCACTAGGGTATTTGTTAATATAATTAAACTAAGCAGTCGCGCGTACTCTCGTCGGAAGCGTGCGACTCTAAATAAATATATAAAATAAATTTAAAAAAAAAATCAAATTAGCTAAAAATACTAAAATCTTTTAATTATCGTCGGCAGAAGCTTTTTAATTAAGAATAATAAATATTTTTAATTTTTTGCTCTAGATTTTACACGTTTATCCTGTTTCATTATCGTTAATGCATCAATTTTAATTACATCTTCTCTCGAATTGTGATTTCATTATAAAGCTTGTTTCCACCAGTAAATATTTAAATTTAACACTTACATTTATTGTTATTTAAATTGGTTTTATTCAAATCCGTAATTCATTCGGTCCACCGCCATTGAGTTTTTTTTATACATAAAAGTAGACTAAAATAACAAGAATGCACAGTATAAAAAAAGTCTTGTTTGTTCATCAATAACCAATAAAAATAATTGATTTTAAGCCGTGTGTTTTAAATACATTCACCGCGTGCAAAAACAATAAATAAATTAAGACAAAAATAAATTTTGAACGAAGAAGCAGTTAGGAAGCCAGTTTTACAGTTCAAATGAACATTTACGGCTTTCTAAAATGATCTTATCCATTTTTTATTGAGCGCTGAGAACCACCTAAGGGAAATTGTCTGCTTCGGCGGAAAGAACACCTTGGCGCGCTTTAATGCGCTCATTCGGCTTCGCCCAATAAACGTTTAATTCAGGGACTCCTCATTCGTGATTGTCGCGTCAGTCTACTCTGGCAACCCCTTTTATCTTGATAATAAAGATTTTTCTTTGCTCATTTCCGCTTTACGCGAGCTTCCTTGCAGGTGGCTATTTATTCTGGAATATTTAATCGAATTTCGGACAAAGACTGGAGAGCAGCGATCCTTGCATTTTTAAAAAAGCACTTGTTGCCTTGGAGTTTTTATTTTTGCTGAGTAATTAGTGTAATGTCAATTGCAATGAAAGCTGGAATGTAATTATTGTGCATTACTTTTATTACAAGTTGCAAAAACTCATTGTGAAAACGAGTAACAACCCTGGACGTATTTTAGATCCGAAATGCATGTGGCAAGGCCACGGCCGGGCTAAATTTATTCGAACCGTACGATTTCATAAACTTTACAGAGCTCCGGGAAAAACCTGTAAAACAAAATTTACTTCTGCTTTATACCTGTACGTGAGTCATTTATCGACACGTAACGTTCTGTGACTGCGTATGAGTCAACGATTACTTACTGATTCTTACTCGAGATCGGTTTTAATTTTGGAAGAGATACCTCGTTTAATTAGAATTTTTCGAAGGTACAAAGCGGTTTATTAAGCCAATTTAAAAACTTTTTCAATAACCGCTCTACAAAAAGCACCTCGTTTCAAACTATTTTGGTAGCCAACTCCAAACAGACTTTGCCGAGATGCAAATTCGTCATTATAATTTGCAACAATTCTAAGAATAATAATAATTTTAACATCTGCTTAAAATGTAAGAAGGTTGAGAACAGCTCTTGAGAGCAATATTTATGTACAGAAAAAGCCTTAAGAATAATTGGCAAGAAGGCGTGGGATATAACGGGGCATCAGTTAGGCAGGTATACTCTAAACGCAACTCACCAAGAGACCCGCAAAGCAGAAAGCAAAAGAGCGTCAAGGACAAGACAGCGGGGACAGTCATCGTCCTGGGCCTCGCCCCACGGGCCCGACGTTCTGGCCAGCAGCGCCACCGCACCGCCGCCATTCTTCTTCTTCTTCTTCTCCTCTTCTCCTCCGACAGGAAAGGTCCCTCTTGCTCGCTCACCTTGCGCGGCTAGGTAAAGAACTACCGGTCGCGCTCGCGGTCCTTTTCCCTCTCTCTCTCTCTATCTCTCTATCTCTCTCGCTTTCTCGCAGCAACGCCGCCAACTGCAACCGATTTTTACGGGCCGCGTACCTCGCTTCTTTCGCCGCGATCGAGCACTTTTCCGATCCGATGCACTTGCACGCACTAATAGATCTCAGAGACGAGTCACCGTTCTGGAATCATGATCCTTTTCCAAGATCGTCACAACCCGCGCAAGATCGCCAAGAACACACTTCAAGAGGTCGTCGACGCACTCGCGATCACGAAGCACCGCTTCGTTCCATCCATTGCGATCGGCAGGAAATCGGCGCTCAGCCCAGGTAAATATGCGAGTCCGAAAGAAGCGGGAGCGAGGAGCAGCAGTGGTCTGTCTGATCGTTGCGGCGCCGCTAAGCCAACTAAACTATGCTATGGCTCTTGCAGAGCCGTGCCGAACGGAGGGAGAGAGAGAGAGAGAGAAAGCGGGGACGCCGCGCGTTCTCCGCAACTTTGAGTACACTCCTACTCCCGGTCGGACTGTTGCATTCAGCAGGGCCGCGTCGTCTCTCGATTTTCCATTTTTTTATGCCTTCGAATTTCCCTGGCAAACGGGAAGCTGCGGAATAATGGCAAATTTTGAATTCGTCGAGTTTAATAGAGTAGTAAACTCAACGGCGGTGGGGGCAGGCGCTGCTTTTTCTCAGTATATACACGGCTTTCTTCGCCCCCTCTCCGACTACCAGCTGCGCGAGTTCGCTTTCGTGCCTCTCTTTCTCTCCTGCGCAGACCTATACCCCCACCGTTCGTTCCCGGGTATACGAGTGTGGAGCAACGTCGTCGACTACTTGTTGATCGTGAAGCCAGGGCCGGAGCAAGAGCGCCCCGGGGCCACCGAACTCGAGTGCTGGCTTTTATGCGACCGCAGCACAAGAGGCAGCACGTTCGGAGAAAATTCGTCGCGTTTCCGTTTCTTTTATTCACTCCCACGTACGAACAGGTAGCTCGAACGCGCTTTCAAAGGAATTCGCTCCGATGGGTGTAGTTTTCGGGATTTTACGAGACGGCTTTTTCAGGTTAATTTTATAATACGCTGCTTAGGTAGCAGGTTCAGAGAGCTGCAGCATCTTTTTTTCCGCGGGTGGGCGCGAGTAATTAACTTTCAAAACTTCTCGAACAGGCTGTTGGCAAAATTTAAATGTATGAAACTTCGAGCATAATTTGTATACTAATTAGAATTAAAAACTTAGCGTTTCTCGTACTTCGGACGGTTCTGTACAGTTTGTCCTTTTTCCAAGACGTTTGCGTTTAGCAAGTCAACTTTTTAAAAACTTTGACATATTTCATTTTTAATATTTCATGTAGAAAACTGTACTTTAAATATTGCTACATAAGTACCAAAATCGACCTTGCTAATGTAACCTGCAACTTGCGACCTGCAAAATGTTTTGCTATGCGGTGTCTCATTTGTGTATTTTTGTAAAAGGGTAGTTCGCAGAAAAAACTGTAAACATAAGTTTCAAACCCTATTATATCAAAATATGTATACAACTAATACTTTTCGTACGGATCTGCGACGGCACCTTTTTAAATAATATTCGAACAAGAATATATTAATAC
Source organism: Ormyrus pomaceus (assembly GCA_900474385.1). Classification (NCBI taxonomy): domain Eukaryota; kingdom Metazoa; phylum Arthropoda; class Insecta; order Hymenoptera; family Ormyridae; genus Ormyrus; species Ormyrus pomaceus. Next base: position 24,903 of record UCOM01000755.1, on the reverse strand, counting down.
GTGAGTAAGTCAATACTCAGACATAACAATGTCTTAAAAATAATTTAACTATGCACTTAACACTTTTAAAGACTTATTTATACAAACACACATTATTATTGATTACAGAAACAATATTCTATATTTTTTAACTGAACGCTTTTGAAATTGAAAATTCAAATTAAAAAAAGGTATAAAGGAGAAAACTATAATGGTTTCTGGAAAAACAAAGCAGCTATTTTCCTGGAATACTCTCCATGCAGTTTCTGTATTGCATTCGTTAGGTAATATTTTTTTTATTAAAAAAAAATGTATTTTGCCAAAAAATATTAACAAGTGGACTCCAGCTTAGAGTGTAAAGTTTTCTCTTGAATTTATAATAAATCTTTATTAGGTAATCACGAAGCCACAGAGATATTTTAAACGAAGTTTAAACGTTTACTCAGAACGGGTCACTGCAATAATTGCCCATAAAATTCTAACAAACAAAAACTATTCTTAAAGTGTGAAGGTTGAATTAAATTGACTCGAGTAAGAGTGTTAACATACTTTGAAATAATTAGTCGAAAATAATTAAGCCATTCATATATAATTTCAACTATTATGATGAAATTAATTCGAAATTTGTTAATTAAAACCGTTAAAATTTTGATAATTGAATTTTAAAATCTTCATTTTTCGCTAATAAACAGCTTTCGCTATTTTCGCAACTAGTCTTTCTTATAATGTTATCAACTTAAACATTTGAATTAAGAACATTTATACTAAAGATTTTTTCATGAAATATAATATTATGAATGGCTATTTATTAGAACTATTTTATCTGATCTAAGAAGAGCAAAGTGCAGCGGCAGAGTAATGCGAAACGAGTGCATGTAGGGTGCCTATACGTTATGTACATAATCCTTTGTTATAGAAACGTTTATCACCCTGAAGAGGATCGTAAAAAAATACTTTGTCAGTATATATACCTGCATCGTGCTGAAACTGATATATTGAAAAAATTCAAGAAAATATTCAAGCAATGAATTTTGTTGCGATGCAGAGTATTTTATTTGCAATGAATTTTTCAAAAAATTTAAAAAAAAAATTCGATTAGACGAAAAATAGAATCATCGAAGAAAAACAATCGACGGTATATTTTTTATTTATTTACATTAAAACAATTGATTTTATACATAAGTATGGTTAGGAACAAAAAGCGAAGCTTCGGCAGCAGGTGTAACAATGCCGATTGTATATTTCCCGCGTGCTGCGTCGCTGTTTGCCTGCGTAGAATAGAGATAAATCCCATAAGTAAATCCTGACCTCGTTTTTCCCAATTTAACAAAATTACTAATTTCTTCATTAAAACTTTATTACATTTCTTACCCTCAATTATATTACGCCGGTTTCGTGCATTAAAATAATAAAAAAAAAACGGATGAAATTATTTCAATTCGATGTATCGATACGACAAAGAGTTCGAAACACGCCGACATACCTTTGCCCTCTTAAGAAGCTCGTTCTGAGCGTCGATCGTTCGTTCGCTCTTGCCTTGCCAGGCTTGCAGCACCGAGTTCTGGAGGGCGCGACCGTAACTGAACGTGAGGGCCCAAGGCTTTCTTCCGCAATACTTGTTGATCGCGTCCAAATTAATTGAAGCCTCCTCCTCGGACATGCCCCCGCTGAGGAAAGCGATTCCGGGAACTATCGCCGGAACTGCGCGCTGAAGCGTCACCACCGTGGCTTCCGCGATCTCCTGCGGCGTCGCTCTTTCCGGGCAGCTGTGACCCGGAGTCACCGTATTCGGCTTGAGGACGGTACCCTCGAGAATGACGTGATGGTCCCTCAGCGCCTGGAAAGCCCCGAGCTCGTCGTCAATAAACGAGGCGCCGAGATGGAAAAATGCGCTAATCTTCGGTTAAGCACCTTGTAGACGCAGGTGAGGACTCTCTCGGTGACCTCCTGGCACCTGGCGAGGTCGTGATCTCCGTCGGTGAGTACCTCGGGCTGGATGACGGGCACCATCCTGGCGCCCTGGCAGACGGCGGCGAAGCGAGCCATGCAGTTGGCGTTCTCGGCGATGGCGAGCTTGGACGGGCAGCCCTCCCCGATCCTGAGGACGCAGCGCCACTTGGCGAATTGGCAGCCGGCCTTTTTGAACTGTATGCAGCGGCTCTGGAGATGGTCGAGGCCCTGAGTCGTCGTCTCGCCGTTCGTCGTGAAGAGGGGCACGACGCCCTTGTCCACCTGGACGCCGGGGATGAGGTTGCGCTCGGTCAGGAACTCGATGAGCGTCGTGCCTTCCTCGGTCTTCTGCTGCAGAGTCTCGGGGTGCAAAATCACCCCGGATATGTATTTACTTAGCAAGCTCTGAAAGGGGATAAAATAACGATATTTATCCGATTGCACTTATGAATAATTAAACGACTTCCTTTATTTCAAGTCTTCGCATAATTCACCCAACATTAACGTGCTAAAAACCGATTTACACTTTTAGCACGGCACTAACAGTTGACGTGCCACGTTTAATTTATAAAAAAATTTTTGAAATTGCCTTGATTTTGAAATTACCTTGTCTGCCGTAAAGAGAAGTTGCCGATAGGCCTTACGATTTTCTTCGGTGTTGCAAATGTCGATGATTTTAAAGCGCTTCCCCATAGTCGCCCGCGACTCATCAGCTGCAAGGATGCCTCTGCCGGTTCTGACAATGGCATTGGCTATATCTGACAATTCCTTTTTCAACTCGGGTACTGGTTTTTTGTAGCTGTCAGTGGGCCTTTTCTAAACGGGTGCGTTAAACGTAAAAAACAATCAAAGTTTCTCATCGTGATAATTCTTAATTAAAGATCTTCTTATTATGTATCTTAAGTGTTAAAATAAAAGTTTTTCAAGGTAATTAGATTTATAAAGTATTCGGAAGCAGTAAGTAAGATTGAGAGAGACGCTGTTCGTATCTAAGTGAAATATAATTTTTTGATCTATTCACTTGGGACACGACGCTGTAATTGTACTGTATGACAATGAAACAGAGAACTAGCAGAAACACTAAAAGTAACATTAATTCAATTTTATAGTTGCAACATTCACAGAAAATTTTGAATAACTTAATTAATAAGCAAATGCAGTAAGGTTATGTTTCTCTAAATAACCAAAAGTAAAAACAATCGAAATAAATTTCTCCTTTTCACCAGTTTCTCTGAATGCGAAATGAAAAAATAATGGGACAGTTGGAACTGTAAAACGAATTTTTTCAAAGTGCATTCTGATGAGTTATACGATCCATAAATATTTATCGCTTCTGAAAAATCGTTAAATTTTAAATCATCCATTAGAATATCAAAAGATATATTTTGAGCTCAATAAAATAAATAATACACTTTTATGGTTCGCTTGCTCAATTTTCGCATTGCGTCGTGCGGAATAATTAATGCGCGTTGATTAAGAATCATGAATTATTTTTTGTGTGCAGCATTCTTAATAAAATATTTATTTTTTTTTAACGTCGCACATATTGGATTTTACAAGTATACTAAAATATCGACATTATAACAAGATTACATCCCAATAAAAGATAAAAAAAATGTTTACGCAAGCCAAGAAATCGCATTGGAAGTCTAATTTAAGATGAAAAAAAAAAAGAAACCGAGACCGCAATAGTTGAAAGCCATTTTCCACAAAATTAAAGGTCCAGCTATATGCAGTTATTTTAAAAAACAACAGATAAAATCTCCTTTTTTAAAACTGTTATCTCTTTTCAGCAAGGATCGCCGGCACAAAGCGAAGAGTCTTACAATCGCATAACGGAAAAACAGAGTCGCTTCGCATAACGACGTTAGCCCGATATAGCGGGCGGTATAGCGCGCTCGACGTTGCGCCGCATTTAAGCGCGTCGCTTCTATGCTGCCTGGCCGATATTGCCCCGAGGATTTCCATGATCCATTTTGGTCGCGGTGGCTGATACACCCGATGCGCGCACCAGTCCCCCCCCCATTCAAAATCAGACCTACTTCACGCGCGCTTCGATCTTGCATCGCGGCGCGCGCCTGCATACACGAAAATAGCATTTTCTTCGATTGCCCAGACTTTTTCCCCCGTCTCCTCCGACGCGTCGCGAGAAGCTAATATTCGTTCTTATACAGACGGCAAAGTGATTCGGGAACGGACGTCGGAGGATATCCGAAGTCTATAAACTACTTATGCTTATAAGTTAGAAAAAAAAAGAAATTCAATTCTTTGTACGGTAAGACCGAACGATAACCGAAGAAATTCGACGCAGGACAAACAAAATTTGGGAAAATGCGTTGCCGTCGGTGGCCGAGGCAGTCCACTCGAGGAGCCCTGGATTAACGCAGCAAGCCGGCCGAATTCGAGATTTCAATTAACGAGGGCGCCTTCGATCGTTCTTCCAAACTTGAACCGTGCAGCGGGAGATCAAGTTCTGGATTATTAGGACAGTTCGCGACGAGCGGAAACGCAGGAGTATACGGTGTCAAAGCCGTACGGTCGACTCGTGTTCATTTGATGTTGGCACGATGCCTATTGCGCGCGTTCGGTTAACGGCGGACGCGACTGGCTAACGATAATGCGCTTAACATAATTTACTTCCTCGCGCCGGGACGCGCGATGCGCTGGGGTTTGTACAGTCCTAAATGACGTTTTAATTCGCTGTCGCCAAAATTCGATAGAGCCGCGGCTGAAATTTCGTGATTCTGCGAATCGATTTCCAAAGCAGGTGAAATTTAACGGGAATTTAATATTGAACAGAGAGACCACAATGCGCCTTTACTCAATAAATCGATTGTAAAATAAGGTCGCTTTTGTACATTGTAATAAGAAATGGACTAAAAGCTCTCTTGAATAAAACCGATATTTTTAAACTTAATTGAATGTCATTTAAAAATCTCGAAAAATCTCGTTGAATTAACGAAGTTTTGAGCTACGTCGATGTTGCATTAACCAAACTCCATCAAACATTCGCGTATAATCTTAATTTTATTTCCACGAAAGAGAATATCGATTGGACTCATAACTCTTGCTAAACAAAATAGTTCGCGCAGCTTTGAAAGAAATTGATATTGCTGGATGGCTATTGGAAGGATAGCTTCCATTTGCAGATGAATGGAAATTCATCCAGTGATATCATTTGATCGATACGATCAGTCATAAATTTCCTTTCGCGCGATAAATCATTTTTTCTTCAGCTATATGTGCGCAGACGAATGTGACGTTAAGTGCACAAAATTAATAATTATTATCCTTTTTACAATTGCTTCTCCTTTTAGCGAAACGGGGCTTTTATGCAGGTTCATTGTTTTTGCAGATTTTGTAATATTCAGATTACGTTTGGTTTTTGATAAGGTTTATTTTTAAAACCACACTAAATACAATAAAAATACAGATTATAATTTGCATTCATAAATTACGGTTAATGAACAGTTTAAATATTAAAGTGCAAGTGTTCTAAATATTTACAAACTCATTTCACTGCAATGCGAAATTTTAAATTAATTTCTTTGAAACTGACATTTCCGTTTAAGTCGAATTAATGTGCATTTAATGGTTAATTCTTCAGTATTCCATAAAAACACTTTCATTTTAAATAAGGAAATTCTCTTCTCGAAAACTTTCTGCATTTATCGTAACGGGAATAGACTAAAAGAATCGAGTAATAGAAGTTGATGACTAAATGATGTAGTATAAATTCTTCTTATTCAGTAAAATGGAAAAGAAAGAAGTAAGTTATTTTACTGTTAAAATTGGTTTTTATTGAGTAAAGAAACCCGGCAGTTCAACGTTTCGATCTCAATCTAGGTATTTTTCAAGGAAACAAAAAAAAACATCATGAAAAATATTTAACATCGAAATACTGCACTAACCGTGGAAAATACAATAAAATCAAAAAGAACACTCACGAATTTTAAAAGACAGAGCCAGTCCACGAATACATTTAAAACTATTTTAACAAGAATCGGTTTATACCAGATTAATACTTTAGGCGGGGGTATGACAACAATACTATCAGTAATATTACGAAAAAGAAGACAAATTATTACAACGGAAGTCTCGTAGTCCCCTCTAACCAAGTAAGTCTAAAAGTTATAAAAATGTTGTCCAACATAATTCTTACTAGAATCTTTGCATGAAATCTTACACTCTATTTGCATAGTCGACTCTGTCTATTAAGTCTTTACATCTTTCACATTCTTTTCCATTTGAGCATTAAAATTTATTTAACTGTGTACTTTATTTCCTCGACCTCTTCGACGGCTGTTCATTTTCAAAAGTTATTTTTTCATTTTCAATAAAGTTTTTAAAGTTCGACGCAGCTGCTCTCCTAAAAGCGCTCAACTTTTCTGCCTCGGAAGGAAAACTTGAAAACATGCGGCGTTACCTATAATAGAGACCGTGGACTTTTACAAAAATATACATTTTTAGGCATAAAACTAGCCGTGTCGCATTTCCCGCGCGAGTCGGTATATCGAAAGCTCGCCACGGGGGCCTATTATATGCCGCTTCAACTTTTTTCTCAATCCGACGATTGGGCGCGAGAGCGGGGCCTGCAGACTGCTCGTATCAACGCAGAGATTTAAGCGAATGCATTATATCGCGCCAGAGGATGCGCTCGAAATCAGAGCCACTGCCAATTGGTTCGAGCCGGAGAGCAATATTCGCCTGAGGGATTGCTACCTATAGCCAAAATCGTCGGGCTCCCTGGACGTTGCGCGCATACGTCTACCTATATGTACATGCGTATATCTATATATATAGGTAGGTGCATCCTGCGTGCGGGAGCCGGGGCCGCTGCAACTACCGCGCGCCCCGCGAGATAACGTCGTTCTATCATTAATACAACCGGCTTTATAATATGCACGCGCTGCGCTGCTCTGCTCTATCTGTCTGGGAGCGTGACAAGATCGGTGTATAGCTATATATAGCCGGAGGACCAGCGGCAACTTAATTGCCCTTCAATTGCGATATTATTATCGACGTCGGGACGTCAAAGTTTTTTCGGAATTTGCGTGTAAGAATTTCACCGGCACATTTTCCTCGAAATATTTTCGTGATGTCACTTTTGACGGACTTTGTCTCGTTAACGATTCTGTAGCGCCTCGTCCGATGTAAGCGAAAATTAATTAATTTAACGGTCGCACGATCGTCCGCATTAATGTGTCGATCGCACCTGATGAGTCTATTAACGAGAATTGATATTTTCGTAACGAGGTTCAGGTAGAAACAGTAAAATTGCAACAAATCTTTCGCTTTGAAATGGCAATGCATTCGTAAATCGGCCCTAATTTCACTTTCGATTGTAATCTACTTTGGAAAGCTTCGAAACTCTCTCTGGAATTGTTAATCTAGAAAAATCAGTTTAAAGCCGAGGAAATGTATTTTCCCGACGCTCACCAGATAAGCAGTTAGCTTTTTTGTATTTTTAAGATAGCTGGTGTTTACTGAAAGCATCTTCCTGGCACCACTACTGACTTGGCATCTTGCAACTTTACCCTCTTCGCCTCGAGAGACCAAAAACTTACTGTGAAAATGTATCTTTCCATTGCGGGCAGAAGAATTATGCAGCTTAAGTCTTGAAAAACAGTTAGAAAGAAAAAGACAATTGCTTGTTATGCGTTAGAAAAAATATTATTATTATTATTTCGTTGGTCTTGTTGTCAAAATATTACTCGAAAATTAGAACTCAATAGTCTTACAGCAACTGTCATGAAATATGCAGTGACAAGCGCGGGTCATTTAACATTATAATGTACATTGTTCTGCAGTAAATTGTTCGCATTTATAACAAAGCATTTCATTTTCCTAAATTTTAGTTAAGCCCAAAAAATGTATTCCAAATCGCAGCCAGAAAATGCTATTTCTCATTGAATATTCAGACAATGGCATAAGGCACAATTGCTGTATGCAAGCGAAATCACGGTGTTGCAATATTGCGCGCACGTATTTACTCGCTGCCGAATGCGTGACAAATACAAGCTCCGCGGTAGTTTTCTCTCAGCATTGACAATTTGAGAAAAAGTCAGCGTGCGGCAATTTGATTTTTTACAACCCGTCAATTTTTGGCGGGCAAAAAATTATTTCCGACGCAGCGGACATTTCTATTTGGTTAGCGAAAAAAGTTTTTAAAAATAGGGTAATTTAAGAAATTCAGTGAATAGAGAGGATTATATTAATTTTTGCTCTCAATTATTTAAAAATAAATTATATTTCAATCGAAATATAAGAATTACTATAAAAATTAAATACAAAATAATATTTGATTTCTGTGGTCCACACTGTGTACCTTAAAAAATTATGCAAATTATTCATTTAATTAATAAAAAAATATTAAGAAAATGATAAATGTATTATAAAAGATATTTACAAGTATATTGTTTCAAGTATTACACTTTTATATAAATGTCATATCTGAAAATATTCAATCTATAATCTTATGCAGTTTTTAGTCTTTAATAATCAGAAGAATTTATTTACTGATCGGAAATAGCTTTATCATTGAAAAAGGGACTAAAATTGGCTTGCAGCCCCCTGTTTTCTTTTCATTTTCTGTTAACAGACTTTAATATCTCTGCACCTGCACAAATTCGGGTCGATTAAAAATAAAGCTTAAAATCACGCAACCTTGTGAATATTAATTAGATTATTATTCTTATGTAAAACTTTATGTGTAATACAGTATTTAATCTATTGTTGAAGAGTATTAGTAAATATTACATATCAATTAGGAATTTATTGTTATTAGTTATATATAAGTATAATTTTATTGATAAATAGCAGATATTATATAGTCACTGGTAGAATTAGTTAAAAAATTATTTTGATTTATTGATAAAATATTTCTAATTTGTTCGATGGAATCCGTGAAATTTTTAGGGTTAAAATTGAAAATTAGTGGAAAAAGTCGTTTATTTACTAAAAGTAAATCAGTTGAAATTTAACTGATTTTTTTTCCGAGTGTTAGTAATTATTTTTTGTTCGATCAGTTGTAGGTTGAAAAGTTTATACAAATAAATATAATATATATATATAGTATAGTGTCTAGTGTGCTTATTTTGCGTACCTTGAAGATTCTACGATTCTACCCTACCAACTGCTACTGCCCTATAAAGTGTGGCCGCCGGCGTCACAGATTCCTGTAGTTCTTTTTTCATGTGTGTAAATATCTACATACATATGTGAAGCATAGAGTTCCTGCCTTCCTGGCTTTTTATGCCTCTCCTGTATGAAACTCACCAACACCAATAAGGCAGTAAGGATTTTGCGTTTCTTCGTTAGGTAAATATGTACTAGTTCTTTGAGCAGACGGTGGCATTAGTCGTTATGTTTTGCCTTAATTATCACAATAGTTTATTTAGTAATTAAATTATATTTTGTTATTATTTTTTTCTCTAATTCTAGACAGGCGCAGGATTCCTTTTCCACCGTTGAATTCACGGACAAGGTAGGTATATGTTCTGCAGTTGATGAGAAAACGGGAAGGTTTTAAACAACAGTCGATTTTATTGAAAAATTCGATTAATTTTTACATTATTCTGTTACAGCATAATGAGATCATTTGAGACAGTGAGGATGAGTTTTCTACGCTACAGACGATAAGAAAATCACAGAGGTTATAACGTGCAATTGTCTGCTGTGAACAGTCAAAAAAACGTGAATCAAAGAAATTGTAGCATTATTACCTCACGTACAATTGCGGGAGAGTAATAAGCCTATTTTATTGAGATATTTGGTCTGCATACATCGCAAAGATGAGTTTCAGTAGGGCCAATGTTTTGATTAGAATGTAGATTCCTACAGTAAATAGCCGACCGCGGTAACCTGACAACTTGTGACTTCATATAGTTTTCATATTTACTGACGCTTCACAATCACAATAATTAAACAAAATAGATTTGAAGAATTTATTTATTTATTTATATTTTAAACAGTCTTGAAGCTTTACAAGTAACAACAACTATAGCAAAATGGTATTTAATTATCTAATTATTTAGAGAAATATTTTTGTAATTTCTTGGATTTAACTTTTTTGGCAATATAAACAAATTAAAGTAACAGAATATAAGAATAAAATGTTTATAGTTACAAAAAAGATTGATAGTGAGAATATTAGTAAGGTTTGTAGAACTTGTTTGCGAGAAGACAATGATAGAATGATATGTTTATTTATTGGTCCAGCAGAATCATCTTTAAGTGCTAAGCTACAGTCACTTTCAGGTTTGAAAGTAATTAAAAAATATAAAGTTGATAATTATAAAAATATTTTAAATAATTCTGTTAAGTCATACCATTAAATATTTTTAGATTTCACAAGGTGATGGCCTTCCTGAAAAAATGTGTGATCGTTGTGTCACAAGAGCAGAGTCTGCTCTTTTATTTAGAGAACAATGTCGAGCAGCAGATCAGGCACTCAGACAAGCAGCTATTCGTGTATCGAAAGCAAAAGCTTATTCACAATTAGCTTCCTACGAAACTTACCAAGAAAATCATAATTTTGTACCATTTCAGTACCCACAAAATACACCAAAATTTGCAGATTATAGAACTTTTGCCAATCATCAAGAACTTTATGTACATAATCGATTACACTCTCCATTTTATCAAAGAGAAGAAAGTGGATGGCAACACATGCATATAATTGAATCGCATAATACATACCTTAATTTAAGTAAATACAACAATAATTCAGCTAATCATGAATTAGTAGACAAAGTACCATCAGTTATTAGATCAAGTCATATTGAACAGGCAGAACAACACAGTTCTGAATATAACAGAGCATCTTGTGCATTGCAATGTTCACTCTGTAATTATACATTTATAAATAAAGCTCAATTAGTGAATCATAGCATCAGTCATAATTCAGATAACGTAGATTTATCCAGTGACGAAGTAAACATTGAAGTTGAAGAAAATTCAAATATTGAAAGAAATATTACTTATGAAAAATCTATAAGCCAATTGAGTGAACATTCTCTTGAGAATATTTCATATTATAATAAAGTAAATTCAGCCAGCACTAATAATTTTCAAAACTTAAATTTTACCCAAAATATTATTGACAACAATTGTAAAGAAGTCAATACTGTAATTTCATCTATAATTTCTCAAGAATCAGATATTTCTACTCATACGCAACCTTCCGTAATTACCAAAAATACAAGATTCAAGTGTGAAATTTGTTCTCGATTATTTAATCAGAAATCAAAACTTCAGGCTCATAAACTTACTCACGATAGAAAAAAACCTTTTGAATGTATACATTGTGGAAAATTGTATTCATCTAAGAGCAAGCTTGCTGCTCATACAAGACTACATACACAAACAAATGTTCATCAATGTAATATATGTCAGAAAATCTTTTCATATCCTTCCTACTTGAGTGAACATATGAAAACTCATAGTACAAAGTCTGCTGAAAAAAAAACATCTTTTGAATGCATCCAATGTAAAAAGCAATTTAATTTTAGCAAAAGTTACAATAGACATATGAAATTTCATACAGGCAAAGGACTGTTTCACTGTGATATTTGTGATAAATTATTTAGTCAAAAATACTTGTTAAAAGTACATATGCAATCTCATGAATCTCCCAAATTTCACAAATGTGATATTTGTGATAAATCTTTCAATCAAAAGAGCAATCTCGTAGAACACATAAGGATACATACTAAAATTAAACCTTTCAAGTGTAAAAACTGTGGCAAAAGTTTTGCACAATCTAGCCATCTCAAAACTCATGAGGCTTCTCACAACTCTATTCGACAATTTCACTGTAAATTATGTGGAAAACGATTTAAATTGTCAAGTCACTTAAAGAGGCATGTTAATTTGCATACAGGCTTGAAAATGTACAAATGTGATCAATGTGATCAAATGTTTTCACAAGCTTTTAGTTTAAAGAGACATTTAAAAAAACATACAGAATCTAATTTATAAATGTATTTATAACTTGTACAATAGATTTTATTAAATAAAAATGTTTTGTTTACTATAAATTCTAGCAATTATTGATGTAACAGGACATACATTTTTAAAATATACATATAATACACAAGATACCTGATTACAATATCTTATTCGTCAAAAATTAATTACTAAAAAGTAATTTAAATTGTTAACATTAAAATCAGTATTTGTTTATACAAACCTAATAATATTGATACGGCCTACGCATTATTACAAGTTTTTATAAAAGTCATAGAAAAAACAAAACTTAAAGCTGTTTTATTTACATTTTGGTTTGTGTTCTAGCAGAATTTTCGTAAGAGTGCATAATACGGACCTTATCTGTTCTTCGTTGATCGTTAGCGGCGGTAAAATCCTTATTATATAATCGTGAGCCGGCCTGGTAAGTATTCCATTTTTTATTAACTTCTCGCAAATTTCCCATCCGTTCGCAAAGTCTATAAAGTTAGTAATATTTTTATATTGGTTTAGGAGTAATTAACAAAAAAAAAATTATATGTTTTTTTTTTCATTTTTACAAAGTTACATTAGAATCCAGTTGTAATTTCAAAACAAACGAAATACTTACTTGGGTTAAGCTCAAGTCCTGCTATCAACCCCCGGCCTCTGAACTCTTTGGCAATCTCTTTAGGTATTTTTTCCATTTCTTCCTTAACGATTTGGCCCATTCTATAGGCGTTATCCGCCAGCTTTTCTTCCTCGATAATCTTTAACGCTTCAAGGGCGACACATTGGCCCAATGGACTGCCACCAAAAGTACTTCCGTGCGTGCCGCTTTCCAGCGTCAAAATCATCTGAAAAATCGTCGTTCCCGATTAAATCGGTTAAAAAAAAAAAAAAAAAAATGGCTAAAAATCTCGATAGTTCAATTACCTCCTCCGTCCCGAGGACACCGGACACCGGATACATGCCGCCCGACAGAGCTTTCCCGAGGCAAATCATATCGGGTTTGACTTTCTCATGATCCACGCAGAAGCGCTTCCCCGTACGCGCCAAGCCCGTCTGTACCTCGTCGGCGATAAAGACGACGTTGTACTTGGTGCACAGATCGCGTACACCTCGCAGATACCCGTCCTGAAAAAAACGAAGCTGTAAATCGGACCCTTAGCAAGAAGCACCCGTCAAAACTTACGCTTGGAATATTGACGCCGCCTTCGCCCTGAATAGGCTCGACCATGAAGGCGCAGACCTTTGGATTCTTGAGCTTCTCCTCCAACGCTGCCAAATCGTTGTAGGGCACGAGCTCGAAGCCCGGCATGAAGGGCCCGAATTTCTCGTACATCGGCGGATTCGTCGAGGCGGACAAGGCGGCCAGCGAGCGGCCCCAATAATTGCCCCTCGCGAACACGACGATCGCCTCGTTGTCCGGGATCTTTTTGGTATTGTATCCCCAGTGCCTGGCGATTTTGAGGGCCGTGTCGCAGGCCTCCACCCCGACGTTCATCGGGATGAATCGATCGTAGCCGGTGAGCCCGCAGATGTACTCGCCGAGGGCGCCTTGGTGCACGCTGTAGAAAGCTCGCGAGGTGTGGGCGAGCTTCGCCGCCTGCTCCTGCATCACCTTCACGAGACGCGGATGCGAGTGGCCCTGGCTGACGGTCGCGAAACCCGACAGCAGATCGATGTACTTGTTGGAGTCCACGTCCCAGACGTGGACCCCCTCGCCGCGCTCCAGCACCACCGGTAGCGTCTTGAAGTAATGACCGCCAAAGTCCTCGTCGCGTTTTATGATCTGATCCGTGCTCAGAGCACGGCGCTGCGCGTCCCGGAGCACCGACGATAATCGCCGAGCCGCCCTCATGCTTGCCCTGGGATTTATCGTTCAGAGTTTAGTCTACTTGTCCGATTAGACATTAATTTTCAATTTTTATTAACAATAAAAAATTTAATTTATTAATCGTACAAAATTAGTAATTTGGTATAGACTTACATCTGAAAAGAATTCTGCGGTAGCTCTCTTCCTGTTCGTAAACACCTGTTCCCGACAGCAGTCTAATTAAAAGTGTTTAAAAATCGAAATGCTCCCGTGTTATTTATAGGCGAGCCCGCGCGGTTTAACGCGTTAGATCAGGCCCCCGACACGTTTGCTCTCTTCCTCCCGCGCGCTTTGTTTACTCGGCTGTTTACGTATCAGGGACTCGCGCGTTTGAGCTTTCGACAACAGATGCACTCGGCCGCGAATTCGCCAGTTCCCGATAACGAAGATAATCTCTCGCGCTTATGTCGAGGAACTCTTTATGCCGCGGAATTGAAGGCGGACTTGGCGCCAGCCGTATGTGCACAAGCGATACAAGAGGAAACTTTTTCGAATTTCTACCTTTGCCGCCGCCCTCGAGAGATTGCTTTACTCGTGCGTAGCTTTTAATGTTACCGTTTGCTAATTAGGAGTATGATAAGATACGATTAGGGAGTGAAAGTTTTCTGTGAGAAGCTCGAATCTGGCATTCTTCCTTCGATAACGTTCGTAAATTTATAGAATAGCGGAAAATTTAAAAAATTTAGGAATGATCTAATTCCATGCCTATGGAAATTTACTCATTTTAATGTCTTCGCGCTGAGATACAAACATTGTTTTCGAAAACAAAAACATTAATTATGATCAACCAATATTTGCTTACTTATTTATCCATAAAACTGAAAAATGTTTGTCAGAGGCAATTTTATGGATAACTAGAAGGTTGATCTTGTATACGCCCACACGGAAGCATGGTCCTGCTTAGCTTTCTTAGAAAAAGTTTCATAAAATATTTAATACATTTTCTTAATTAATATCTGCTCCTTCTTATCAAATCTCCAGATACACTACAGCTGGAGTTCAATCTTAATTTGATACATAATAACTTTATAATTTTTTTTTTGTCCGAAAAATCATGATAAAGTTAGGATTAATTTATGATGTCAAAAAAAGAATAACCTTTTTAGAATTTCTCAACTCTTATAGCTGTTCTTTTATTTTTCTCATATTTACTGTTTCTTCTTATCTTGCGATCTTGCTATTTTCAACCCATCTCGTGAATCATATTTGTCAAACATTTTAATCTTTTGAGCTTATACGTTAAACCATAAACATTTTAAGGCAATTTCAATCCTGCAGGCTTATAAAAGAATGTTTATATACACATTTCACCTTGTATATTATAATCAGATGCAATAAAACTTTATTCTGGAACGAAATTACAGGTAACTTTTATAATTTATATTTATCGAAACAAAATTGTACAAATTTTCATTCTGTACCTGATATATTAAAGAAAGATTCAATCCTACCTAATTTAAAACAAGCAAATTTGTAAGGTGAAAAAATAACTGGCTAATACGTTTGCGTGGCATAATAATATCAAAATTTAAACTATACAGTTATATAAAATTTTTTATTGCAACTATTGTATTGAGTAAAGTGAAGAAACTTTCTTCAAAATTTAATAAAATATTCTGATTAAGTAACCGAGTATTTATTTGAAAATATGATTCAGAAGAAAATAAAACTAAACCGATATAAACACTTACCGCCATTAGACAGAGGTATAGGAGCATATAAGTGCAGTCAAAAAGAG
Organism: Ormyrus pomaceus; assembly: GCA_900474385.1. Taxonomy (NCBI): domain Eukaryota; kingdom Metazoa; phylum Arthropoda; class Insecta; order Hymenoptera; family Ormyridae; genus Ormyrus; species Ormyrus pomaceus. The sequence goes on along the minus strand of UCOM01000755.1, from coordinate 9,409 downwards.
CGTATCTCCAACAGAATAAACTCGAAGCATTATGAGCGCCAGTCGTCGGGACACCTCAAGTTTTCCAAGAAATTGCAGAGTTTTTAAATGGTCTTATCAAACTGATAATAGAAGGCTGCTACTATACTAGTCACGCGCCCAAAATAAAGTCTATACGTCGAAAGAAATTTGTAAATCAAACATTCTCATTTCCTATTTTTTAAAGTTATTATTCATATGTGTGTACGCAGATGTCGCCACAATCTTTAACTTCTAAATCGACGGAGCGACCCTCTATTGCCGGGAGTGCCGGTCCTTTCGCTTCATAAAGTTAAAAGTAAGATTTTTTTTTTTTGGTGGGGAGTGATCCTCTCGAACGCGACTCTCGGCATAATTATGAACGATCGTTCAATTATGCCTCGCGTCTTGTTCTCGCGATCACTAGGTAGATGTTTAGAGCTAAACTTTTTTTTTCAAAACTTTATTCAATCAAGTTACAAAACTTTTACAATGAACTTACTATTTACTTAAAATTATACTTCTAGCAAACGCTGCTTTGTCTTGCACAATCGTTCGATTATAAAACCTATTGAATATATTCGATCCCTCAGACGAACCGGCTATATTCTTTATAACACTTAGGTGTATAAAGAATAAAAGGTGTACCTTTTTTCAACGCAGCGGACGTTGCCGCATGATGCATGCTGTGAGGCGCATACTCTATCGATACCGCACTTCATCAAAAAGGCACGAATCCACCTACTCATAGTGTCCTTAGATGCTTTCCTATAGGGAGCATAGCTCCGGTTTCTCGTGAAACGCAGGCAGTAAAAGCAATGGTTGAAAACCGCCGCGTCTTGACGTTTTTATTTTCTGCGGTATCTTAATCTCTAACCCATCTTTGGTTTCCTCTATATTCTCTAATCTAATACACGCAAACGTCTGTTTTCGGTGAGCCGTAATTAAAGCTATCAAAACTAATAGCTTATTTGTTAACTCTGCTAAACTTAACGTCTCTAAAGGATACAATTTTTCTTTAAAACAGGATCTAAACTATAGATTTTGTCGTATTTAGGTCTAGCTGGTCTATCGTTATAAACGCCCTTAAAAAATCTGGTAATCAAGGAATTTTTACCTATTTTCTCTCCAATCAAAAACGATAGCGCAGATCTACATGTATTCAAAACGCTGTAAGACGCGTTCTTCGAATACTTGATACACAGCCAGCCTATGACCTCGTTAATTTCGGGATCAAATGCGTTGATCTCGTTTTCATTACAATACACTACCCAGTCTTCTATTGGCTTACAATACTGCTTTAGCGTGTTATCACAAATCGATTTCATCATTATATCTATCGCTACATCGTCCAAGCCTCTTATCCTGAAAGCTTTCCGGATATAACTGCTGCCATTAACCACATCTTCGATGTCAACGGATGATGACTTGCCCTATCCGGGGATAAAACAAGATTGACATTCGCGCTCGCATTTTTTACATACATTGATACATTGGAAACCTTTTTAAGAGAGACGAGAGAAGAGAGGATATTCGCAACATTTAGTTTATTCTAGACCTATTCCATGTTACATATTAATTTTTGCCTGTCGGACTTTATTACATAACTCAGTGCCTTATAGGACTTTATTTATCGACCACAAATTTTTAATCAATTAATTGATTGATAAGAATCAATTAATTGATAACTACCAGCGCCGGCTCAGGTTGGAAGTACCGATTAAAAACGACTTCCGAAAAAGTCACCCTAATCAGGATTCGAACCCGAGCCCACTTGGGCAGCGACTCCGTCGATTTAGAAGTTAAAGATTGTGGCGACATCTGCGTACCCTACTGAAAATACCAGCTGGATTGCACTGGATTCCAATGGATTTCCATCGGAATCCAACGGAATTCCATTGGATTTTACGTGATATTTTCAATAGAGTACACTAGCGGTACTACCTAGTGATCCCGAGAATAAGACGCGAGGCATAACTGTAACTCTTGATAATATAATCCCAGCTTACCTATACTCCAATTTTGCAATAGATTTGGTCATATATCGAAAAACTACGGAAGTCAATTTATTTACTAGTTAGAAGTAAATTGATATCATTAAATCAGTAAATTATACAAATTTAAATATTAGGTGCAATATGCTGCAAATGAAGTGTTTGAACAGCACACAAAACAGTAAAGGTCTATTTCACAGAAAAAAAGATTTGCTGAATGCAGGATAAAATGAAAATGATAACTATTACATTAAATAATTAAGTATTGCTTTATTAACATTTTTCATGTAATCATTATTAACTTATTATATCATACTATATATTGCACATTAAAATTGTATTTTTACAGTTTACCTTAGACATAGAAAAAGTAAATCTATACTGTACATTAGTTAAATGAGTGAATATTCTATTCAAACGATTCAATAATTTTTAATAGATTTAAAAATAAATATTCCTTTTCCAAGAAAAAGGTAGTTTTACTTTTCTCTCTTTTTCAAAGTTTAACAAGCAGAAAATCTCGCACAGCTTCAGACCTTCTGACGAAGAATGACCCTCTTAATTGTCTCGGCGCATTCTTGGATCTGTGGTTCCGTGATAACGAGTGGTGGCGCCAATCTAATAATGCAGTCGTGGGTTGGTTTAGCGAGGAGCCCTTCCTCCTTCAACTGACGACAGATGTCCATCGCATTGATCTTTTTGTTAATAACGATCGCATTAAGAAGACCCTTCCCGCGTACTGTCGTCACTACATCCGAAGGCAACTTTTGCAGCTCGGTCCGCAAAATCTGACCTAATAAAAAGGAATTTATAAAAAAAATTAAGAATTGTCCGAACAGGAAAAATATCGCCAAACATCGTGGAACGAAGACTTTTCGAACAGGAAGCAACATTAGCTAGTTTTATGCAATGTTTAACAGTGTTTGGCAAGATTTGGTAGAGATCATAGTAAAAGATATTTTCCTGAATGTTGTTGAATATTGTCATTACTACTGTGAAAAACTGTTAAACATTCATTTAATGATGCTCGGCGTTGCCAAGAGTCCGAAACGCCGACAGTGTTAAGAAAAAGTTTGTCAAAAATTGACTGTTCCGAAAATTAGTCCAAGTCTATACAATCTCCACGCAGGTTGCTATAACAAGAAATAAATTTTAACGCTCACCCATTTTCTCCGCGTTCTCTGCGAGCCTCTCCTCCTCCAAGACCCTGAGCGCCTCGAGTGCTACCCGGCAGCCGAGCGGATTCCCTCCGTAAGTCGAGCCGTGCTCCCCGGGTTTGATGGTGAGCATGACCTCGTCGGACGCGAGAACACCCGAAACCGGATAGAATCCGCCCGACAGAGCCTTGCCCAGAATCAGGATGTCGGGCTTGACGTCCTCGTAGTCGACGGCCAGTCGCCTGCCTGTGCGCGCGAGCCCAGTCTGCACCTCGTCCGCAATCCAGAGGACGTTGTGCTTCGTGCAGATGTCGCGCACCCCTTTCAGGTAGCCGTCCTACGAAATTATGTCTCGTTAGCTGAGTTATAAATTATTTCCTTTCGGTACGAGGATTTTAATTGGAAAAGCAGCAATGTTCTAATCTTCTACGACAACCTGCCTCGACCTTCATTTCGTCGTACCTTGGGAACAACAACACCAGCCTCCCCCTGTATGGGCTCCACCATGAAGGCGCAGACGTCGGGGTCGGCAGCTATCTTCCTTAGGGCGTCCAGGTCGTCGTAGGGAATGATCTCGAAGCCGGGCATGAAGGGCCCGAAGCCCCCGTAGCTCGTGGGGTCCGTGCTCGCGGAAATCGCGCTCAGACTTCTGCCCCAGAAGTTATCCTTGGCGAAGACGATCTTTCCCTTGTAGCGCTCGATGCCCTTTCGGTCGTAGCCCCAGCGGCGCGCCAGCTTGCACGCCGTCTCGCCCCCCTCGACCCCTGTGTTCATCGGCAGCCACTTGTCGTACCTGCCGACGGGGGATAACATTTACTTCGTTCATTCGAGATCATCGAGCATTCTATAAAAATAATAAAGCCTGGATTTCATCCTGATTTTTTTACATATATCCAGCCGAGACTGGACTTCTAAGACAGATCCAGGCTTTTGTTTTCACAAGGCTTTTCTTAGCGAATGTCAGTCTTACTGGAACAGCTTCGTGATAAACTCCTCGAATTCCCCGAGGGCGTCGGAGTAGAAAGCTCGGGAGGTAAGGGTGAGCTTCTTAGCCTGCTCCACCATAGCCCGGTAAATGCGCGGGTGGCAGTGGCCCTGGTTCACCGCGGAATACGCGCTGAGAAAGTCGTAGTAGCGCTTGCCCTCGCAGTCCCACATGAAGACGCCCTCGGCCCGGGTCAAGGCCACCTCCAGCGGGTGGTAATTGTGCGCGCCGTACTTCGCCTCGCGCTCGAACACTTCTTGCGAGCTTAACCCGCGAGAGGACTGGCTGGCGCTTGGAAGCAGTCGGCTGCAGGTTGCGAGTAGCCGCTGGGCTGACGTCGACAATCTTGTTACCGACATCGTTTCCTTCTTTTTTCCTTTTTGTTTTAAGCTAGTTCAAGCAAATCAACAAAGTAAAAGGATATATTAATTGTTCGCGAATGTTTGAGATCGGAGAAAGGTTCGAGAATTCTCTGAATGAAATTCCAATTTTAAAGAGTGTGATTTATCAATGATTTGATTATTGTTAAAAGATTGATTGAAAAATGTAAAATCGATTAGTGTATATCTAACAAGATTTTAGAAATTAATAATTGTTTTCATATAGTTTGTAAGAATCCTATTGATAAATTTCTATTTGATAATTCACAACTTGAAAATAATGACGCTCTTTATTATCAATGCAACTATATTTAGACATTCTATTAATTGTACTCCAGATAAAGGAATAAAACAAAAATCGTGTAATTGCAACACTGAAATTACTCATTTGCCATTTTCAAGTCTATCTCACTTCAGCCAAAAATAACTGGTATTTCTATTTTAAAATCAAAGTTTGGATATATATTGATTTTGGAAAATAAAAAAATGTATTCTTATGTTAAAAATATTATTAGAGAACATTGATTTTCTAAAATTCACATTTATTTATATTATAAGTATTTTATTTTATCTGCCCCGTGTCAAATAAGCGATAACAGCCAACTCTTTTAAAAACAAATACCAACAAGATAAGGCATACGTTCATTTATGTATTTCAGAATACTTTATGTGCGATACTGATTTACTGATACTAAACTTTATCGTTACGTTGTTTGAAAATATGGCACCGATGCCCTTGCATTTTACATTTACATGCAAAATGTAAAATTCTTTATATTGAATGAACTAATTTCTATAATACATTTATGTCAAAATAGATAAGATGATATCAGGTTTAAAATGGACGGTCATAATACAATGTGAATTAATGAATTATATAATTTTAAAATCGAAGTAGTTGCCATCATTAGCAATCGAAGGCCTTCATCATCCGCATAGAATAAAAAGTTGATCCGAAAGCAGAAAAATATGGTCAAAAGTAATTTCACTTAAAAGTGAATGATACCATTTTACTCGACAGAGAAAATTTGCTCTCGATCGACAATTTACGTCTACCGCATCGGCATGATAATTGCTGTAAAACCGGTTTTGCACTAGGATGTCGGAGAAGTCAGTCATAATACGGGTAACTTTCCAGCATCGCCTGTGGTTTATATCTACTTATAACGTTATTAACGGAAAATTCTCACCACTTCACGTAGTATTTCGAACTTTTCAGTTTGAATTTTAATTTGATATCAAGATAATCCTGGTTGCCTTCTATGATTTCTAATAATGACAGCTATTTCGTTAAATAGCATTTTATCACAGTGAGAGTCTTAAAATGTTTTAATTGAAAAAATGCATTGTATTATGACTGTCAATTCAAACGTAGATTTTCAGTCTATCCGGCGGTCTAAAGATTCAATATATGAATCGTCTCATTAAATCTTTTTTATTTGAATTAAATAATGATATAATGATATTAAAGATGATCTTCAGAGTCTATATGTAAACTTTGTTAATTATAATTTTTAATAGTTCTTTTCAAATTTCGTTCACGAAAACACCTTCAATTTCCCAAGTTTGAAAAATCAAAATCCTTTCATTCATAAAAAAATCAAACTGTTAAAACGCAAATAATTAAAAACAGGCGCACATGATTCACTAAAAGTTTTCACAAGATCAACGTACAATTGAGTATGAAGACGATCGCAACACTGGAGTACTCCTCGAGCCGATATTTCGGCGGACACTGAGCCAGACCGCGCCGATCAATGCCCTTTTATACACAAGCGTTTCTCTCGGACAATCCTTACTCCCGCTTTATTAGTAAAGTTTATCCGCCGAAGACGATAACTCGATAATTCTGTAAAATAGAAATACGTTTACGTATGTGCATACGTGACCTGCTTAGCGGGAAATTAGAGTTACGTCTTGAAAATTTATCACCGATCTTGAGACTCGATATTGTAAATCAAACATCTCAGAGATTCCAGCTAATGTAGTCGAGTGGGTGACTTTTGATTCCGCGTGAAACGAGTGCTGATGGTGCTGCTGATTACGTGAATATTATAGTGGTTTTTATTTATTTTTTATTTTTTTTAGATTAAATGTGACTCAAATATATTACATAATTCTGGACAGTAATTGTTTATTACAATATTACCTAATTCTAAATTATTTTACTACTAATATTGATAATTAAGATTTTATTAAGTTCGTAATAATAATAATAATTGATATAAATAAAAATTTATTTAAATAGGTAGAGTGCAATGTATATTACAGGGAGATTTCATTTCACAGTAAAATAAAGTTTGAAATATTGATTTTATTAAAAATTTATATTTATAAAATTTATTTAACATTAATTTATAATATTGCAAAAAATAAACTATATCTTCTTACTTTCTAGCGATGATAGCCCAACTTCGAGGAGATGTCTTAGGATCAAAAAGTTGTACTAATTCAACTTTAGTACAAATTTTAGAGTTTTGAATAAACAAAAGTTTATCTAAAATAATAGCTGTTTCGATAAGTGACGCTAATTGAATTCTTAATAATTGAAAAGCATGAAATTTCCATTCCAAATGTTTGTAGTGTTCATAGATTAGTTCTAGCATTTCATCAGAAGGAATCTATAATTATATTAAAATTGTAGTGATAAGAAATTTTTGTAAAATTTTAAATTTTACAAACATACCTTTTCAATGTTAACTTTTTTCAAAGCCCATTTAGCATATGTTAGAAAATCATCCAATGGCGCTCCACGTCCTATTTTTACATTCTGGATTCCTGTTAAAACAAAATTAGTTGATTAAACTTAAAAAATAAATTTTGCAGTTAATAAATCAATTGCACACCTAACTGCTGCAGTATTACTTGAAGAACAGCTCTGTAATATAAAGATTGTGATAAAAATTCATTTTTGTGCTTTATTCGATCTATGGATTGTTGTGCTAACATTCTTAAATTCTTTGAAAATTCATAGATTCTTGAAAGTGAATTTGATGCTAAATGATAACAACAAGGAAGTACACATAAACATTTTATATCATTGTTAATCAAAAATGATTTTATCACAGTATCAGTTAATGATCCACATGCATGCAAGGCAGTCATAATTAATTCTTTTTGAGGATATAAATCAGGGAAGTAATTCTTTGCCAGTTTTGAAAAATCTGTTGTTTCATCTATTTGCTCCACTACGTAATGGATCTGAAATTAATATTTTATTTTACAATATATAACAGTTTAAGATATTTGTACTTGTGATAAATATTTTTATTAAAATTTACCAAAGATTTTTTTAACTGTTTATCCTTTTTATTTACAAGATCTCGGTGAAGTAGAGCACCTTTATGATTAATTTGAGAGCTTTCAATTGCTAATACAGGTAAATCATAATAACATGATAAATATAAAGATGAATATGCTTTACCAGCCCCTGCATCAATGACTATTTTTTTTTTGTCTTCATTCAGCCATGCAACTGCCTTAGTAAATATATCAACTTCGTGCCACTTTTTTACTTTCATCAATTCAGACTGAATTGGTTTTAAAGCTTCAGTTTTTTCATATTGAATAATATTTAAAAATTCATTTCTAGTAACAATATTAGAACAGTTTTCTAATTTTAAAGAATACACACTCTTCAAAAATGTATTAAGTTTTGATTCTTCAGATTCTTTTCTCTCATCAAATTGTGCAATGTCATTTATAACAGTAGTACCCTTTTCTTCTATATATAATCTTAAATCTGTTGGTAAGCACATTTCCCAAAGATTTTTTGTTATAAAATCAACCAAATGGCAATCTACTATGTGTTCATAAGTCTTCAAAAAGTCTACAGTTTTAGAAAAATGATTTGCATAGATATTCATTTTTATGATTTATTGTATCTTAAAAATCAAGTTTATTAGCATCAGGGTATCTTGCATCTACTTTAGCTAAAATGCACACTTTTTTAAAATTTAATTTCACACTTTCAAATTTGTCAAAAATATCAACTGCATCATTATTATCTGTAGGAAATTGTTGTATTTCTTCTAATACTTTCTTTACTTGATCAAGAACTTTTTCAACATTAGAAGTTTGTTGCAAGTGAACTAAAACTCCAAAATAATATCCTAATTGCGCTGCAATTACACTTGCTCTGTGATACCCAAGGTGGTATCCTTCAAGCATTTGATTTTGACCATCAGCAAAACCTTCTTCGTATGCTGCCTGCTCAGCTAAATTTTCTGCAAGTAATAAATTTTCAAAAGCCTCATTGACATCTTGATCTTTATTCGACATAATTAAAGCTGTAAAATAAATATTATTATTTCAAACATTTACTTTATTTTTTAAATAAAGTATCAAATTTCTATTATGACAAAAGTAATTTTAACCATATTTTTAACTTTATTTTTATATAAAACTCCCGAAATGTTTTAATAAAAGAACTTACCTTTGAGTTAGTAAGTTTAAGATTTTTAGATTATTTACTCATCAACCAAACCATTTATAATGTAACAGTATATGTTAGTCGTAGGGTATAATCATAACACATGTTGGAATGTGCGGTTAGTTTTGTTTACAATGGAAACCTATAAGTAAAATTTTCATTAGAATTAAGCTATACATGCGACATCTGCAGCACAAATTATGAATGAACCACTACCATTTATATAAAGACTTAAAGACCTGGACGAAATCTACTAGAGCTAGAGCACAGCGCAGCACAGCCACATCGTATAATGCCCCATACTAAATTAACATTGTCTTTTGACATTTCTACTTAATTTATTCTAATTTTTATAGCTAAAAATATCATGTTATTTTTTATTTGTATCAGGGTTGTAGTTCGATTGTGCAAATCGCTCCAAGTTGCAAACTTCAGAGTGAAATAACGTAAGAAGTATATCTATA